>LZPO01097443.1:21697-38553 GCA_001675575.1 Neotoma lepida
GCCAGAGACATCGGATTCCCTGGAGCAGGGGTTACAGGAAGTATTCCTGAGTGGCCTGCTGGGAGTACTGGAAACCAAACTTGGGTGTTCTGGAAGAGCAGTAAATGTTCTCCTGNCCCCTTGATTGGCATTTTGATTTAATAGTTGTCAGTGGTGAAAATGGCACCTTGCAGAAATTGATAGAACAAATTTCAGAAGCATCTTAAAGNTCATTTCAGAAATCATTGAAAATTCTGTCCCATTCCCAAGTCAAAATTAGTGACATTTTGAAAAACAGAACTTCAGTCAGCAACACAAACAGCAACTTTAAAAATCATTNCAGCATAATAAAATCCAAATATATACTAACTAGGTGTCATATGCTGAAGAACAACANTAAGAAAATACTAAAAGCCTTTGTTGTGTATAATCCAACTGCTACATTTCTATAATTGCAAACACTCGGGCCATCAAGACAGCTTGGTGGGTAAACACCTACAACAAAGCCTAAGTAAGTTCCATCCCTGAACTCCACATGGCAGAATGAGAGAAAGAACAAACTTCCAAAGATTGTCTTCTGACCTCGATATGCACACCGTGTGTGTACCATATTCACACACAAACTGATAACGCAACAAGACATTTTAAAAGACTCCCAGACAACAAATAATAACCTACAGTCTGAGTGGAGGCATTCCAGGCCTTTGTTACTGCTGCTTGAGGCATTTGGAGTACCGTGTTTGTGCTGTGTTCAAAACCAACCAACGNNGCAATAATGCCTTTCACAATGCCTTTCACTGGTAAGGAAGGCCANAATTGTCTCACGTTCATGACACAATTGATTTTGGGTTCATTTTTGACTGTGCACATTCTTTTANTGTTGTCAAATATTTCATGAGCCCACATTCGGTGACATGACCCTAAGTGGGGTCATGACCCATTAGTTAANAAGCAGGAGTATAAAGAATGAAGAGAGTCAGGCTTCTGGGGTTGTCTTTGAAACTTGATGCTTTTTCCAATAATTTATATGGAAACAGGGAAGGTAGATATGTGTTTAAATACGCTTCCCTAGACTACCTTGTTGGCTCAACAGGTCTCCCAGATAGAAGAATCAATGAGGTGTTTTATAGTCATACTTTGTGAAGCTTCTGCTTCCTCCTCACTCTCTCTGTGCTCCACAGGGAAATTTCATCATCTCTCCCATGGGGCTATGCACTTCCTGCAAGAATATCACGANCCAGGAGAGACCCTTCTTCTGTGAGCCCCTCCCCCTTGCTCTGAGCTGTTATCTTTAATGACACTGCTCAGTTGCGGCATTAACTACACAAGACTGCTGGGTGTTTGAAAGATGGTGTCCAAGTTGGAACGTTTGCCCCAAATTTCACAGACAGTCAAAAAGAAAGGGATATAAAATATCTCAATAACGTTTGTATTGATTTTATGCTTGAGTGATATTTTGAATCTATTAGAGTCAATATATTATTAAAGCTAATTTCACTTTTTAATGAAATAACTCAAGACAAGGTTTTAATGAGATCATAAAATCCTACTGCTCAAACTTCTTGATCTATATTTATTTCCCCCTTTCCTGTTACTTTTTAATGGGACATTTTTCATTTATTTATTTTAATTCTTTTTAAAATTTAAACAACCATATGTATTTATGGTATAAAACGGGGATTTGTAGTGCGTGTATGTAGTGGAATGTCTAAGTCAAGATAATTAACTCATTTCCTATCTTACACAATTTCCTTCCTTCCCTTCCTTCCTTCCTTCCTTCCTTCCTTCCTTCCTTCCTTCCTTCCTTCCTTCCTTCCTTCTTTTCTTTCCTTCTTTCCTTCTTCCTTTTTCTTTCTTTTTGCCACCTCAGGATATTTGAAATATACTCTCTTAGCATTTTTCAAATGTACAACACATTGTCATAAACCATAGTCATCANAGGTTACAGTTTGGTTCTTAAGTGTCTCTCAAAGGTCATATGCTAANGGCTTGGCTGACATCCTGTGGTGCTATTGGGCAGTGCTAGGAACTTTAGAAGGTGGAGTCTACTGGGAGGAAGTTAGGTCATTGAGGTGTCCCTGGAAGGTGGTAATGAGGCACAGCTCCTTTCTCTCTCTCCTTGCCTCCTTACACCATAAAGTCAGAGGCCTACTCTTCTACATGCTCTTGCTGACATGCTGGGTTGCTACAGGCACACAGCAAAAAGGCCAAGCAACTATGACGTCTGAAGCCAAGAGACCAAATGCATCTTTCCTTTTTATAGGCTGATGTTTCTTGGAGATCTTCTTTCCACATACATGAAGGTGGCCCCATAAGACGTTACCATCTTAGTTTGAGGTGTGTATCTTATGGTGTCACACCACAATAAAACCACTAAGTTTCTTACCATCTGTCCTTTTGTTAAGTGATGCATAGTCCTGGTCAGTTTCTTTGTATCTACTAGATACTAAAGTGTTTCCTTGGTCTGCTCAAATGATTCTTTGGAGCTCAGCTCAATGCAAACGAAAAATGCAGGTTGATTTCCAGGAATAGACATAGACATCACAACCTCACCCAACGTCAATGCACTGTGGCGGCCCATCAATGGATTGCAACCTCTATGCTGGGACATGCATCATATCTGGATAGAGGGTAACCAGAGGCTGCACTGGGGAAATGACAGGGCATGCATGAGATTCCTGGGAGCAGAAGGTGATGGCCGAAGCGGACTTCTGTTGACATAGCTTGGTTGGCACTTTGATAGTAGTGCTTAATGATAGAGAGGCAGGGCAGGAAGCAGAGCCTGGGGCCAGGATGGACAGCCCCAAGATCCACACACATAGCCAGGGGAGAATGGAGATGGAGAGAGGTGAGACTGGACGGGAATCCAAGTTCCAACTCACCAGACTCTGTTGCCTGTTCCCTCCAAACATTATTTGCAAAACACTAGATCAAGCATCAAATCAGGAAGAACATTCTGATGGCTACTGCCCGGCCCTTACAAGGGCCCTTCTGAATATGGGTCCTATGTGATTCCACACAGCTCAGGTTCCTTTTTAAGTATTTCATTTCATTTCTCTCTCCCCCTCCTTCCCCTCTCCTGCTCTCTCTCTCTGTGTGTTTCTCTCTCTCTCTCTCTCTCTCTCTCTCTCTCTCTCTCTCTCTCTCTGTGTGTGTGTGTGTGTGTGTGTGTGTGTGTGTGTGTGTGTGTGTTTGCATGCTATGTGTGTTCAGGAGCCTGTGAAGGTCAGAAGAGGCAGTCAGAGTCCCTGGAGCTGGAGTTGCAGGCAGTTGTGCGCTGCTCACCATAAATGCTGGGGAGTGAATCCTAGTCCTCTGGAGAGCAGCAATTGTTCCTAACCACCAAGTCATCTCTCCAGCCCTAGACAGAGGCCTGTGGTTTTTGGCAGGAACTATTTTCAGAAGAAAGCAAGGAGCATGGCTTGTCCTTTAGTTCTTGGCCTAACTGGTTTCAGGCCAAGCACAGAGATCAGAGGGCACAGATGACAGTGAGTGGACTGTGCCAGCTGCAACACAGTTTTTCCTTGAACAGGTGACTAAGGAGCCGAGGCCCCACTGTGTGAATGATGAGAACAGCTCAGACAGGACTCAGGGAGGCCTTGAAGGACAAACCATCCTCCACTGTGCTGAGAGCCACAGATACAGGAGGTGATGTCACCTGATCCTGGCTCTCCGCTTTCTCTCAGGTTTCAGTGAGCTGGGCTCCCTGCTCATAGTTGAGGGATCTGTTTCATTCATAATAGCGCAGTAGCACATGGGGACATTTTTCTTCTTGCTCATCAAAGCCATCGTGCTCCAGCTATTTTTTTTTTTTTTGTCTAACTCCTCCATAGTCCCTCAGGTATTTGCCCTGTGATTATTGTAGAATTGCTTTATGCAATATGGGAATGTAAGGAAAATTTTGCCTGGGATTTACCTGTAACAATTTACATATAATGTCTTTAAAAGTCACCAAGGTAGTCTGCATTGGGTCTTTGCAATATGGAACAAACAGCTCTCTGCAAGCTTCCATTCCCATTATATTACATAGATATTTGTTTCTATTTGTTATTAAAGTATTTTCTTGGTATCTCATATGGCACAGCTTTTGAAGATTCCCGTGAGCCCCAGCTGGAAAATTCCTCCTTTGAAGTGCCCCATCTATTCATCTGCTGTCAAATGGCAGACTCTTTGCACCCAGACATCTTAGACTTTCCAGCTAGTTCAAAATCTATTTCATTTGACATAGAGTCAATTCATCATCCCAAACACGTTCCCCTTTCTCTCTCCCTCGTTTCCTTCACTTTGGCGTTCTGCTAAGTTCATCAAGGTACTTGTATTTCCTGTCGAGCTGTACTGAGGAGCCTAGAAAGATATCAATATCCCATTTCTTCTAAATGCTTAGACCCCCACTTTTCCCAAGGTCCCTGCTGGGCCACAATGTACCAGGGAGGACTAAGAAAAGCCCGAGCTTTGAATGGATGAATCTATGTAATAATAAACTCGACTGTGCTCAGAACTAAGTCTTAAAANGAGTGGTCGATCGAAAGCATCAGCTTGACTCCATTCTGAACTAAGCANTGTCTGGTCCACCTGACTGCTAAATAGTTTTCTCCCAGACTTTCTTTATGGACCAATGCACAACACAAGCAAGTCTTGAATTGAGTTTTCTAGTTATGAAGGAACAAATAAGCTACAAAAGAAATCTTGTTCAAAATCCGTTTTAACAGAGTATCACAATTTTCATTTGACACAATCAGTGGAACAAGCNGTTCAGTAGGCAGCACACACACTGCCTGATGCCCAGGGATCCTCTCTGCTGGATGTGACAGGAGCCACATGCAACTCAGCCAAATTGCTTACTTGCCTGCTGCCTCATGGCTGTTAGTGACACCAACGGCATCTAAGCTTGAATAAAATTATGGAGGCAAGAATGCCATCATGCTGTGTGTTCAGAACTCCTCAGAGGTGTTTCAGTTCATTTTGGAAAACTTCTTAGGAGAATTGCTTGTAACAAGCTTTGGTTAATGCTGTATTATTCGGTAACCTTTAAAAACTTCTACTGATGTTTGGGAATGCATTGGACTTTTTATTTATAGTATTTATATTTCAATATCTTCTAAAATAACAGTCCTTGGTGCATTAGTCATTTTACTTTTTTGTTGCTGTTGCCATGATAAAACACCATGGCCAAAGCAGCTTAAGGAAGAGAGCGTTAATTCGGGATTATTGTTCTAAATGAATGAAAACCCATCATGACAGTCAGGCATGGCAAAAAGTGACAGGCATGGGGACAGAAGCAGGGAGCTGAGAGATCACATCTTCAATTACAAGCACAAAGAGAGTAAGCTAGAAGTGAGGCCAGGCTATGGACCCTCAAAGCTTGCCCCAGCAATGGGCTTCTTCCACCAAGGCTCTACCTCCTCATTGCCTCCTCAGAATAGCACTACCAACCTGGAATCCACTTTCCAAATACCTGGGGGGCATTCACATTCAAGCCACTATGCTTGGATTAATATTCTTTATTGTATTTTTTTTTTATTTATTTCTTTGGTGTGTATAGCATAAGTGCTTGCCTAGTCACATGCACATGGAAGCCAGAGGTTGACAACAGGTCCTTCCTTTATTACTCTCCACCTTATTTTTTGAAGCATGCCTCTCAATGCCCTGATGCTCATATGTCATCTAGAGTGGCTGACCAATATATCCTTGGAACCTTCTTGTCTTTGACCCTTCTGTCACTCAGGTTTCAAGTGTGTGTTGCCATGCTGGTCTTTTATGTGCTTGTGATCCAAACTCAGCACCTCGTGTTTTTGCAACAAACATCTTACCTACTGAGTCATCTCCCTGTCTCCCAATGTGTTCATTTTTTACTAAACATTTATTTTATTTAATTTNTTGTCTGATTTTTTAAGACAATGTCTCATGTAACTGAGATGACTTTGAATTTCTGGGCCTCCTCCCTCTACCTCCCAAGTGCTAAGATTATAAGTATGTGTCACCATGACTGGCATGCTGGCTGCTTCATGTCAGGTTGATACAGGTAAGAATCATTTGGGAACAGACAACCTCAATTACAAAAACAAACAAACAAGTAAACCAAAAAGCCCCTATCAGATTGGCAAATGGGCAAGCCTGTGGTACATTTTCTTAGTGATTGATGTTGAAGGCCTAGCACCACTCCACCACTCCATGGCCTTTGCTTCGGTTCTTGCTGCTAGGCTTGAGCCTTGAGTTTCTGCCCTGACTTCCCTGGGTGATGGACTACACACTGTGAGCTGAAATAAGTTCACTCATTCCTCCCCAAGTTGTTTTTGGTCACGGTGGTTTAGCACAGCAATAGAAACTCTAACTAAGACACCTGGTTTCATAGAATGGCGATTTCGTTGATTTATGTTTGTTTTCTACTTTCTGTGATTGTCCATATCTGAGTATTCATGACTTGTATCTTTTGTGTGGAATGGAATCTGATCAACTTTGGGGTTGTTAGAATAGAAATAGAAAGTATTCAGATCTGTGAGCACTGTGAGTAACAGAAGGCCATGAAAGCAGCCAATAGANCTATGTGTATGGGTTAAGACTCTCTCAGAATTGGCAGGAAAGTACTGAGAGTCTCTTGAGAGCCAGGAAAGTCATACATTTAGTCTGAGGATAGAACATGTGGGACTTTTACAGTTTAGAATACAAGTTAAGTTTCTCCTACCAGTACGACATAATTATGAAATTCCAAATTCCTAGTCATAATTTGTATTAATTTGGAAGCCAGATCACCTCATTGGGACGGAAAATAGTTTTTCTCTTTAGCTCTGGCCACAGTGTTTGGGACTGGGGTGGGGTAGTTTCCTCTAAGGTAGAAGTACTCTGGGACAGGACCCTTGAGTCACGTGAGTGGCATTTTTGTCAGGGACAAAATGCACACAGGCAATTCTGACCTTCATTAATGCATTTTCCATAGACAGATGCACCTTAAAAATTTCCTGGGGCTGACCAGATAGCTCTGCAGGTGGGGGCACTTATTGCTAAGCCTGACACCTGAGTTCAGTCCCTGGGACCCACATCGTAGAAAGAGAGAACTGACTCTGGCAAGTTGTCTCCTGGGCTCCATCCACGTGCCGTGGCATCCTTGTGAGTGCTCTCCCTTAAGGAGTTTCAAAAACTCCCTATCAATATTATAATTCCAGTTTTAGGCCTTTTACTCCTCATAAATACACTTTGGTCTTTTCACCCAAGCTTTTCAAAGGTGGTGAGTCTCTCAGAAGATTGGGAGTGGAAAGTCAATGCCTTTGTCAAGGGCGTTCTACCCAAACTGGAGGGAAACAAAGCTCGGGGAATCTCATTGCCCATACAGTTGGATCTGGAGATGATCAGCGGGTTGGAATTTGAAATATCTAGGCAATTCCTTATGCTTGTCTTCTCTGCTTGCACACTTGGATTGAACGTCTGCACCTCATGTACACCAAAGGGAACCTGCTCTGGGCAGGGCTTGCAGAAGAACCCCATCCTCTCCACACACTATTTGTCACACCTAGAAGTCACTGAATAGCCATNTGTTTCCTATAAATGTGTTTATTTGCCCACCCTCGTGGAGCAGGGTCTTGGCCAAGGAGTCCGGGTCCCATCAGGGAAGTCATGGTTACCATCAGACTCCTTGGGGCCTGCTGCGGAGAATCACACTGCTAGTTTCTTCACTGTATAAATCAAGACATGCATGCCTCACTAAATGTTTGTTCAGTGACTCACGTCTGCACATTCAACGTCTTCAACTTGTTTTTCAATCTCAAAAAAAAAACCAGATAAAAAGTGTTTTTAAGTGTCATGTATATCCACGACTTATCAAAAATACCTGTTTCTGAAGTGAAACTTTCTCCAGATGTGGTAGGACAAATCTGTGATCCCTGCATGCAGGTGTGTGGTGGCAGAAGAATCTAAAGTTTGAGGGTAGCCTGGGCTACATAGGCACCTCCCCTGTCTTAACAAAAACAATGCAAAAATAAAAAATGTATCAACATCTACCAAAATCCTGGACACAAAGGAATGGTCTTCTCCAATGCAGTCTTTGGACAGTGAACTGGTCTTGCACTCTGGATAGATAATCTAAAAAACAAAACCAAAGGGCTAGAGAGATGGCTCAGCCATTAAAGGCTAGGCTGACAATCAAAAAGATAAAAAACCAGATAGGTAACAAAAAAAANCCCACACTGATGCAGCCATGAAGACCCAGTGCAGAGAAGTGAGATGCCCAGGACATCTGGGTGTTCAGAGAATGAGATGTGTAAGCATTTGTTCAAAGATGAAAACTGAATAGGGATACGGTGAACTACACGTCCCACAGGCTCAGGCCAGTGTTGACATGTCATTAGAGACACAAACCTTGCTTGAATTGAAGCAAAATTCAGTCTGCAATGTAAAATTCCTGTGTCCAATGAATAAAATCAAACCTTTTGAGCAGAAATGAGGCTGTCTTTCAAATAAAGATTAGCAAATCATGATGGGATATTTTGTTAATGACAAGATGTGACAGAATGTATTAAACATAGTCATTTGAAAAATAAAATTCTTTCATTTTCATATCTCCATAACTTAAAATGCCTCTCCTTTACAACCAATATACTTATGCATATTTGTGCAAATTATAGTGACAGGAAACAGAAAAACAAAAATAATCCCTGCATAAAAATATAAGGTGAATACCCGTTCATAGACACAGTTAAATAAATTACGTGATTTTGCGTACTTCTAAATGAGGTGATTGTATTTATTAGCCTAGAGGGACATTTTCAGTAGAATGAGTTACAGTGAAATGTAGTATATGTCTCATGGAGTAAAAGCAAAACTAAAAAAGTGTCCTTCCACATTTGTGACAATTAACAGTGGTGATGCTGACAGGAAGTGAACACTGAGTGAAAGAGAGGCCAGAGACATAGAGGGGTTTAGAAGAAAGTTGTTTTTTTTTTTTTTTTCATACATTCTTTCAATGCTTGCAGTACATTGGTGAATTTTACTTCTTATGGGTTAAAAAAATTGACAAATGATGCAAAAACTAAATATATTAGTGCTAACAGAAACAAGTAATAATATTTTTCTTTTAAAAAAAGCTAAAACAAGATGGAAGCACTAAATGTTTTCTCACTGGGGTCGCCCGGGTCTAAAGTGGAGTTAATAGGACATCGTCCTGTCTGGTATCCGCTTCAGGACCCTTCACTTTCTCATTTAGACTATCCAGTACAGTTAGAGATGCAGTTGTTGATATTATGGCACTTGCCGACAAAATTTTGGGTGAATGCAAAGAAGATAATTTGGAACCTATAATTCTGAAATTTTAAAGATTGCTTCTGTGAATTGCACGCCTGAAAATATTGCTGCAAGCTGGGAAATGAGGAGTAGGGCCTGCCCAGAGATCAAGTTTTACAAAGACTTAACATAGCTCCAGTGTTTCTGCTTTGAACAGAGCCATGTGTGTCATTGTTAACAGTCAGTTATTTCACTTCGAAGGTTTCNGTGTTCTCTACTCTATGTCCACTCACAGTGAGACCTGTTGAATAAAATAATAATCAGCTTGCCTCCATACATGAGCATTAATGAATGATCTACTTCAAATTAGAACCAGGGCAGTGTCTGCCTGAGGTGCCAGGTACCATCCCACTCCACCCCTGGGCTCTTGCTCTTCACATGGCTGGTATTTGAGGGTGGGAGAGATTCAGTAATCTTAGAGGGTAGGCANTAAGGATGGAATGTACATGAGAAAAACCAACGACNCTCAATTTAATGCTAAGTGTTACAAATATATTAACTACTTCCTGAAACAGGNACACCCTCAAACAGAATACAAATCCCTTTTAGAACCTTCTGTTATGGCCTCACTTTTCCAGGGATCTTGGTCCTAGCCNTTAATTCAAGGAATCATCTACCAGACTTCCACACTTGCTAGTGCACAACTCTGATCCTAAACTGACTAAGTCAGAAGGACTCAGGCTTGCTAACATTTTCTGACATGACTGAGATGCCAATGTTTAGCCATGTTTGGGAGCCACTGCTACAAATAGCTCTTATTTTATCTTTGTCCCGAGGTCTTCTCTCTCTCAGTTCATGAGGAAAATAAAGCTTTCTATGATGTCCTTAGAGTGACTGGGGATCTTTATGTATGGCAGTATGTACACTCCTGCTAACTCATCCATGCTGTGCCCATGGGTCTTCATTTTCTCCCTCTGAGGGGAAAGGGCAACATGGCTGAAACAAAAGAACTATTTACCCAAAGATGAATTATGTCACTAGCAGAGAAGGCAGACACAGCTGCAGCCAGGTTTTGTTTAAACAAAACTTAATGGTACATATGGACAAAGTTCTTTAAGCCCCTTAAAAACACAGGGCTCTGTACATCTTAAAGCATGCACTGTTTGTCTAGTGCCCACCTCAACCTCCTTTTGCCCAAGCAATGTGATCTCCAAGGGAGTTGTTGTCACCCCAGACACACAACACCAGGCCCTCGGACTGAGGCCCACGGCATTCCTGCGGTGATTCCTGAGGCTGGAGAAAATGAGCTGTTAACTGTGTTTGATCTTTACCTCCTAAGAGTCTGATTCCTCTGCAGGTGTGAGGAGAGGAGACCATGCATGGAGCTGACCCACAGGTGTGAACTGAACTCCACCAACCTCTCCTCCTGGCACACGTTCTTGTTCATGGGTGTTTTGATAGACAGTTTTATGGGAGACTGGACAGGAACATATGCCAAGATGCATAAGCTTCACCAGTCCATGCTCCGTTAGTCACCCACACATTAATAAGAACAAACAATATTTTCACCCCCTCTCTCCAGGTGCTAAAGAAGTCTCCTAAAGATGTCAGGGAGAGTTGTGGTTGTGTTTTAGGAAGCTTAATTACCAAAGCAGCTAAGAACACTTTAAAATGCAAGTCTTTAGGCCCAGCATCCCAGAGGCAGAGGCAGAGGCAAGTGGATCTCTGTGAGTTCCAGGCCATTCTGGTCTACCTTGTAAGTCCCAGGACAGCTAGGGCTACATAGTGACACCCTATCTCGAGAAAAAAAAAAAGCAGGATTTCTTCAGTCTACTAGACACCTCGTGACATCTACACGGACAATATAGGCCATCTTCTAAAGTCTTGGCAGGAGTGGGAGGGTTTTTTGTTCTGTTTTGTTTTGTTTTTACTAACGACCGGTTCTCAGCTATGGTAAAATCTGTTGTCATATAACTGTTGAATGTGTCAGGACTCATGGTGTCTTAATGGTAATACACAGGATTCCTGATTTTTTTTGCAGACATATAAATAGACTCAAGATTATTTTTATTAAAAGGGGGGCTATCTCTTACCTACATTCCATTATGTGACTTTGAACTTGACAGAAAAGCAAGAAGTCACCATGAAAGCCCAGGGGTGATGCTGAGTGCACCTGTGGTAATGGGTCCCACATGCCGTCTGTCAGGCATGAGGGGGGAGAAAGTTGGGGAATGTTGGGATAACCGATGGGTAATAAGCATGAAGGTTAAGGATGATTTGGGTGGAAATCACATGGACGATGACCACAGAAATTACAGATTTTTTTAAAATCCATCTTTATTGCTCTTTGAGATGTCTGTGCTCTCGATTATGGCACTTAGGCATGATTCTGAAACAAAAGTTATAGTTTCAATGATTTCGCTTCCGGGAAGCTCTTTCCAGTCTACCCCATTCATCCAATGGAGGGCCCTTTGCATGGCCAGGACTTGAATTTATCAATGGACTAAACAAATAAAGTAGCCTACGGTGTACAACTGCAGCCCGTGGCATAAAGAGACCCTCTTTTCCTAAGCACAGAGCAGATCATTCCTGTGATTTCTTTTCCACCACGCCCATGGTATATTTTCTTGCCTTTTTCCTGCTCTCGGGGGGACAGACAGATACTATTCNTAAGCTAAATGGTAAAAACTTTGCCCTTGAGGTGAGAAAAGTCCAGTGATCCTCAGAGTCCTAGATCCTGAATGGTATGCTATTGGAAGCCTAGTGGTGGGTGCTGGTTCCTGCCTGGGACCTGCTGGCACAGCAGCTGCTTTCTAAAATCCAGTCTCTTCCTGTCGCACGCTGCCGATGATGCTCCCAGGCGTCTTTTAAGACGTTCAAATGACCAACTCTTCCCTTCTTCAGCTCTTCTCCATTGCTGTCATGGNGTTGTCTTCTTCCAGCCTTGTGCCACCCTCCCTGTCCTTCCCTTTGTCCCCTATACTGATGTCTTTCTCTCTGTTTCTTACTATAGAAGGTCGCTGGAGTTTTGTTGTTGTCACCCATTTGCTTATTGGTCCAGCTTTTCCCTGAGAAACCTCAGGGCTCTCCCTGCCCCCATCTCTCTTCCTTGAGATGCAGAGACTCCTAAATCCTTATCAAAGATATTACTGGGGCTGCGGATGGATCTCAGTGGTAGAGCATTTGTCTAGCCTAGGATTTGCCTATACAAGATCCTAGATTCCATGGGGGGAGAGAAAGAGAGAGAAAGAGAGAGAGAGAGAGAGAGAGAGAGAGAGAGAGAGAGAGAGAATGAATTAACATCTTTGAGTCAAAGATAGACTTCCAAAGGGATGTTTCAATATCCAAAGGGATGTTTCCAATTGGACGACATGCCATCTTAGAGTGAAGGAATTCCCTGGGATTCTGTCAGTGGAGACACTGGAGTGTGAAAGACAGTTCAGCACGGGGATCAGGCTCTCCTCCAAGAAACAGTCTGTGTGCATCAAATGTTCCTGTTCCTGTCCCTGAAGCGGGAATCAGAACTCAGAGCAGAGTGGGCAGCCAGGAATCAGCGACAGCTGTTACAGAGATGAAGTGTGTCCCAGCACCCAGCTCTTCCTCTTGCTCCTGCCAGCAGCTACCTTCTAGGATGTAATTGTGTGCAGCAGCCTGTGTCCTACCCAAGTGCTAAGAATGGAGTGGGTGCTGGAGTCATCGTTGGGTTGCTGTAACACGAATGACCTTCAAGGAGTGCCTCATAAGCCACCTCAGGACCAGGCTGGCTGTTTCATGCCACCTTCCAAACCTCATCCATTTTCTTCTGTGGCTCATCCAACATGGAACTGTACGGGGACGGGCATCCTGGGGAAGAGGGTTCCAGTTTCAGCACCTTGACACTATGCAAAGCCTCCTCACCAAGTGCCATTGTCCTGCCCCAGCATTNGCCTCCTTATGAAATGTCTTATTTAGCCACAACCAGCCTGCACAAAATCTTGTATCAATTTCCCCCAGCACACAGAGCACGCCTTATTTGTTTTTTCATACCGTGTTTTCCATAGAGGGACTGTTTCAGTTTTCTGGAGGAGATGGCTCTGCTTGGCAAACAAGAAGAGCTCTGGGACCCACATGGCTGCTTCAACCAGAACAACTTTGCTTTTATCTGATTTACACATTGAAGTTCTCTGTGAGGTTCCGTTTGTAGAAAAATCCACTTGTTAGCATTTAAAGAAAAGGAAATGGGGTACTGTTATAGAACTCTGTCCTGTTATACAACTCTGCCCTGAAGGCAAAACAGCTGCTTACCTCAGTTCATTGCTCTTGCTTGCAAGAGATCATCAGGAGCAGGGCTGCTGACTGTTAGTCACCATCAGGGGAAGTTAGGGTGGGTGGGTCGCTGGACCCTCATTTGAGAATCTAGCCATTCCTCTCAGTCATTTATATGAAATTGTATTTCTAACTGCCCTGACAGAATGAGGTTCTAGGGAGGTGGGGAGGTGGTAGTGAAGATAGGCTGGGGAAAGTTACCTGAAGGGACTCCATCTGTGCAGCCATGGGAGTCATCATCCACACCGCATGAAGACTCTAAGGCAGCTTCTTTGGGGTCACCCATGCTCCTGCAGTATCCCCTCATTCATGCTCTATAGGTAAGCCCAATAAGCTCATTGGTTCTCCTAGGCAAACTTTGGTGGAACTATGTGACATATTCCTTGATTTGTTCCTGGGACCACATACAGAGGGTAGATGTTGTTTGCATCTTCCCAGGGAAGGAGTCTACTAACAGGGAAGGAAGAAGAAATAAGGAATGGAGGAAGAAGAGAAGGTTGGAAGGAAGAAGGAAGAGACAAGGAAGGAAGGAAAAGACAGGGGAGAGGAGGAGGGAACGAAGGAGGGAAAGAAGGAAGACAGGAGAGAAGAAAGAATAGGGAGTCAAAGGAGGAAGGAAGGAAGCAAGGAGAGAGGAGAGAAGAGAGAGAAGAAAGGACGAGAGAAAAGAGGAGAGGGGGGAGAGGAAATCCAACAGTGTGAAAAGGCTCTTCACTCTCTCACCTCTGTTCCATGTTAACGTAGCCTGACCGAGTTCACTGTCCATCTCTTAAAACACTGCTCATCAGTAGTTCTACACTTTGACTTGAATGGTTTCAGCTTAGGATGCCCTGTCTACTTTGGCTGTTCCATTAACAACTGTAGGCTAATAATGTCTATGGACCTAGGCAGAGGGCAGTGTTGTCTTCTGGGACAGAAGATAAGATGACAGAGAGGCACCATTTCCTTTAAACAAGTATGGACACAAATGCATATGCATAGCTAGATAATATATTAAAAGTTTATGCAAATGACTATGTCTGTAAATTTATATGTGAGTAGTTTCATCTCGGGTAAAAAGATATGAGAAAGAGTTTAGAAGAAAGGAAGGAGGCTATTAGCAGTTACTGAGAGCCGCCTAGGCACTGGGTCTTACAATGATCCCCTTTATCCAGTTTTACAAAGTAACCAAAAGATGTAGGACTCATGAGCCTAATATAGCCATTTTATTGAGAAGTCTATTTTTTGTGGGACAAACATGAAACATATTTATTTTTTTCTAATTACCTTTCTGGCCACATTCTCTATTCTGGGAAGGCATGTTTAATGGTGTCTCAGCTTTTTGGTCCCGTTTGGTTTTTTGAAGTATCTCATTTGGGTTCTTGAGACCCCATNGTGTTTATGTTAAGGCCTCTCATCCCATTCTTAATACCTCCACTCTTCTCCCTCCTGCTTGGGTGGCCAGGCTGTGGCTGGAGTGGCTTCGGGGGAGATGGACTGGGTGGTCTATTCACCCCAGCCTCTCTGTCCCTCCCTCGCCCCTGCCCTCCTTCTCCCTGTCTGCTTGTGGTTGGATGGAGGCAAAAAAGACAAATATCTTTTTATTGACTGTTCTTAGTGAGATCATAGCTGTTGTCTGGGAGGGCTACCCATGCTGTTTTAGTTCACTTCTTTGACTGTGTGTTTATGACTCATGGCTCCAACTCGCCTGCTGGACAAGAGAGCTTCTCCAAGCTGTTTTTCTGCAGACTTACGTGCTCAGATGAGACTGTCCCTAGTGAGTGTGTATTGCCTCTTCTTTCATCCACAACTAACTGTGGTTTTATATGTTTCTGTATCACATAACTCAGTGGACCTGAGAACAGGAAGGGGGCATGCTTGTGTTTCCCCCAAGTTCATATGTTGGAACATGATTTCCAGTGTGATGGTATTCAGTGAGAGGTGGGGACTTGGAGAGAGTTAGATTATAAGTGTGGCATCTTTATACCAGAAATTAGCAACTGCATAAAAGATGTTGGAGGAGGGTGTTGCCCTTCCCTCCACCGTGTGATGATGCAGAGAGGAGGCGCTATCTGTGAGCACCTTGAGCCTCGATTTCTCTGTTTCCATATATTCCTGTTGTTCATAAGCATCCAGAGCATCCTGTTACAGCTGCCAGAGCAGACTAAGATGGGGCAGTCATCAATAACAGACATACACAGATGCATCATTTTATGGGAAGTTTACAGTGTGGTACCTGATCACCTGACCTCCATCACTCTTTTACACTTTTTAAAGAAAAGTAATCATTAATCTTATTCAACTGTAAGCCCTGTGGGCTACAATTATGGCTGTCCTGTCAAGATACACTGCTGGTGCTTTAGTGACTGTGATGGTTTAAATAGGAATGACCCCCATAGGCTCATGTATTTGAATGCTTAGTCACCAGGGAGTGGACCTATTTGAAAAGATTAGAAGGATTAGGGGAATATGGCCTTATTGGAGTAGGTGTGGGTTGTTGGAGGAAGTGTGTCACTGGGGGTGGGCTCTAGGGTATCAAATACCTACTCAGCCCTAGTATCTCTCTCTGTCTCCATCTCTGTTTCTTTCTTTCTTTCTTTCTTTCTTTCTTTCTTTCTTTCTTTCTTTCTTTCTTTCTTTCTTTCTTTCTCTGTCTGTCTCTCTCTCTGTCTCTGTCTCTCTCTCTCTCTCTCCTTACAGGGGATGTAGCACTCAGCTACTGCTCCAGCACCTACCTGTATGTTGCCATGCTCCCTGCCATAATGATAATGGACTAAGCCTCTGAAACTGTAAGCAAGGCCTCAATTAAATGTCTTCTCTCATAGGCGTTACCTTGGTCATGGTGTCCCTTCACAGCAATAGACCACTGACTAAGACAGTGACATGAATGTCATGGGAGTAACCAACCAATTTGTGATTGGATTTAAAACCACTGATTGAGATGGAATCCATACTAGGCATTGCTAACCAGGCCAAGAGTCTAGATAAGTCATAGACCCCAGGGGAGAACCTAGTAGTATTATTTTGCTAAAGGAAAAGAGCATAAAGATGACTTCTAATTACTTACTACTATACCCATAGACTGGTGCATGTCTCACNTCATTAGAGAAGCTTCTTCTTATAGCAAATTGGCAATGAACACAGAGCCCCACAACTGGTCAACACATAGTATAAGAGAATGCAAAGTACACAGCCTTCAATGTGACATCTCTATCATACCTNTCCCTTTAAGGCTCAGGGATCTCCATGGAAGAGCATCTGAACAGACTATAAGAGCCAGAGGTGGTGGATGACTTCAGAGAACAGTGTTTTCAGGACACAACAGGGCAGTTGCTCATGTGAACTCACAGTGATTGTGACAGCATGTGCAAGATCTGCACAAG
>LZPO01097443.1:38603-50800 GCA_001675575.1 Neotoma lepida
CACACTTAGCTGAGCTATTGATGTTTGGTAGGGGAGAGAGAGAGAGAGAGAGAGAGAGAGAGAGAGAGAGAGAGAGAGGAGACAGAATTGGTTTTCTTTAAGGATATGACCTCTTATAAGTCAACCAAGCTCCAGGGAATGCTCCACACCCAAGAATACCTGGGCAACACAAATTAGAATTGATGGGTTGAAAATGAGAGAATACAAAGTTGGGTGGATGGGGAGGTAAGGTGCAACCAACTTCCAATATTCAATATTTTCAAATCTGAAGGATGTGAATTCCTTGAACCTTTAAGCATTTCATGACAGGGATGCAGAATATTCTAGAATTCCATATATATATATATATACACACACACACACACACACACACACACACACACATATGGCAAATTCCATATTCACCGTTGGCTGAAATTCGTTCATTTGCTTGCATCCACCCATCAATGCTACACCAGTGAAGATCTTGCATCTACAAGTTCCAGTTTTTGTAAAGCACCACTGTGAAAGCATAACATTCACCTTGACTTTTGTGCCTCCCCTTAAGGTATTAGAGCTCTCTCTTCTCTAACATCTTCCCCTAATAAATCCGTCCTGTGAAGATGGAGGAAGCTAGCATACGATCTCTTTGTTCAACATCAGTGCTGTTCTCTTCCAATACTCCTCTAAGCTAGAAATGAAATGACTCTCTTGCCCCCTCCTCCTAAGTAAAATGAGCAGCATGAGCCTGTTTCGTTATTGTCCATACCTAGTACATTCCCACTAATGTTTACACAACCANTCACTTCTGCTGTAATGGTCTGCAACAGAGAGGGAGGTCCTGTGATATCACCCAAACTAGCAACTCAGAAGCATGTCCAGCNTCATTAGCACAGGGTAGATTTCTGTTCCTCCCTCTATTTGAAGGCAAAGAACATTCTAAGATCAGGGTCTCTTACGTATTTGACACATAAGAATCATTGAATACGTAACAGTAGTTTCTCAAAGAACCCATTTTAATTTTATGCTTTCAAAAACTTCTACGAAAATATCAGAACATGCTTTTACTTGCTATACAGAGGAAATCTGACACTATTTTTTTTTTGCATGGTCTGGCATTTTCATGGAATAGGATTCTACATTTTTAAGTCAGTGTTTTTCAAACATGCGTTCCTGTAGCCTCCTTGAGGGCACAGGTGGATCTATGGATATGCTCTTGGGGTTTTAAATATCTTTCCACACTGATAGAGCTTGGGTGATGCTGAAATATACACACCTTCAATGAATAAAAAGATGAAGAATAAATGTTTCCCCAACTACCAAACAAGCTGTGGAATAGGTGAAGAAAGTGAGTTGTAAACCAAATTCTTTGGTGGTGGGTGTGGAAATCAAAGAACCAATTCATACTTAAATGTTTACATCCCAAACTGTAGCAAACATATGGATGTGCCTTTGAAGCCTCCCTCTCCATGCTTCCTCTCTACTATCCAAAGAGCCACAACAGCAGTGAGGATTAGTGTCTCAGCAACAGACTACATCTTGGACCCATTATCTGTCCCAGCTGACAATAAAGCTTTAATGGCCGCATCCCCCTTTCAGGCCCCTAATGGACTGCACATCACTACTTCAGAATACCTGAAAGACTGTCTGGGTGCGTCTCCTCAGCACCTGACAAGAGAGGGGTGGAGGCCCAAGAATAATTGCTGTGTCACTTGCATGTGATTTATTGCAATGGGTAATTATGTCTACAGGGCACCATCTGGAGACCCAATTTGTGCTCTTTATGAACAAAAATTAAAGTCAACACATACNTTCCTCTGAACTCGGCTCGGGACTGCTCACACCTAGGCCCTTCTTCTTGCTGTTTGATCCTCACGCCACACGCCAGTTGTTTCCACTTAGAGGGTCCTAGCCAGGCAGAGGGACTCTCAACAGACAAGATGGGCTTTCTCTCCTTACGCTCTCTTCTCCAAGGGTTGCACATGGTCAGAGTTTGCATCATTCTGAAGCCTCACAGGGCAGTGCAGACACTTTGTGCTTCTGAGTTAGCACTCATTGGCCATCAATGAAAATCACCTGCCTTTATTAGCATCTGTCACCCTACTCCCCAGCAATTATCCGGGGGCTAATAATTNTCTCCAAAATATTTGCTTCAAGAAAAGGTGCTGGCAGATGATGAGAACTGTTTTTAAAATATCACTTGGCTTTCAAGTAANTTTCTAAGCCAATCCGGGAAACTTTTTTTTTTCTCAAACCTAACTTTGTGGACTTGGCTTAAGAAATGCTTATTCCTTTCAATTAAAACCAAGAGCATTAATCAAATGTTTGACACTATAAATGTTTCCAATTAACATCTAGCTTAAAACCACATGTGTTCCAAGGGAAATTCAAAAGATCTATCGGTACAGGTGACCCCTGAGAAACCATTAACACATGGCTGGAGACAGCAAGAAACATTCTCCATTTGTGAGAAAGATAAAGAATCCGTTTAGGGCTCATTACTACTTCAAACATCACGTTCAGATGGGAGACTCCGAAGCTGGAAGTTAGGGATTCATCCATGAGTCAAAAGGAAAATAATAACATATCTGTATTTAAAACAATCACAACTTCATGAACAATGAGTTCTGGTCCTAACGAAAACCAAGGTTTGTTCATGATCCAGGGATGCAGGCTGTTTAATTTAGGAGTTAATTCCAAGCAGTTCTTTTTGCCTTCTTCTGTAGAAGGTTGCATGCTTATATACCTGCTGGGTTCAAGCAGGTTGCAGAAATGAAGAGAATGGGGTGGCCCAGTGTACCGGAGACACCAGCAACTCACTTTCTAAGGGAAGTTTTCCATTTAATGCCAGTCCACTTTNGTCTCCTAAAAATGGAAGTCAAATGCTCTAAGAGAATCCATGGGTTTTAAAGGGTGATAATTAATTGAATAGAAGACATTCATTAAACCCTGACCTTTCCCTCAGCTTGTGACCTTCGCATCTGCTTTTGGGTGGATTCAGGGGCCAGGCTGACTTGGTCCCAGTGTGGATGGCAGTGAACCCCTTTCAGTGATGTGTCAGCCCATGGCCAGCCTTGGCAGGCCTTCTTTGGCTGTCTCATACTGAATCCACCCAGCTCCTGGCAGAAAAGACTTCCCAAATCATTTCTCAACTGATCGGTCAAAGTGAGTTAAATTATTCCAGGTGTGCTGTGCAGGGGGCTATTATGACCATAGGGAAATGGTAACATTAGGGCAAGCCCATCGCCCAGTGAGCTGATAAATTGCCTTCTCCCGCCTGTCTCCTCATAACCCCTCAACAGCTGGGCTGCCAATCCCACAGCGAGGGGCTGCCAACAAACACCTAGGGCTAGTCGGCTGGGCCNAGAAAGACATATTTCTTTCTCATTTTTCCCTTCAAATATCTTCTAGAAGACAAAGACAACCACAATAAGATAAGTGCCTAGATGGTCACACAGAACAAATGATTTGACATACAGAAATGATTTCAAGACCCAAAGAACTGTTACACTCATTTGTGCAGAGATTTTATTATTTCTTTTTCTTTTTTTTTCTTCTTCTTCTTCTTTTTTTTTAAACACAAAACAATTCCAACATCTGTGTGTTTTGGCTGGAAAATTGTTCAATGGGTTTTGAAACAAACAAGCAAACAAGCAAACAAACAAAAATGGCAGATTCAGNTTNTTTCAGGAATCACCCAGTGTTGAGCCTGGTTCTTTGTTCTGCACTTTAGCTGGATGACTGTGAAGTGATTCACATTGCTCTTCTCAACCTGGCTTAAANATCAGTCAGAGANATCAGAGATAACAAACTTTATAGAAAAGCATAGTTAAGAGTTGAGCAGGTGTGCTCTGATAAATGCTAACCCAGGGAGTGAGTTGCAAACACCAGCTTGGTTCTTGCCTGTGGGTGATATTACTTAAATACCCCACACCCCCATCCACATGATGAGATTTATTTAGGATTTGTGTTTTNGNNAATCACAGGAAACACAATTAAAATTAGCTTAAGTCAACAGCAGATCTTACTNCCTGTCATAACTGAGATGCCCTGACCCAATCCAGGACCATGACTATAGCCCAATAGCCCCATCTCCTTCACCTCTTCACACTGCTGGCTTCAGCCCTCCAGCTGGAAGCCAGGAGCTCTAGACCCACGCCCACTAGAGGGGAACATGCCTTTTCTTCAGTCTCAGGATGGGAACCAAGTAAGGTTTGATTTAACCATGAAGCTGAGATGAATGACTTGGCCAATCTTTGTATCAAAGTCAATGTCACGCTTTGTCAGGACTATGGCACACATCACCTTTGAAGCTGGGTGTCTTGATGCATGGAGTTTTTCATCAAAACTAGGGGACAGTAGGTATCTATTATATTTTTTTCTGTATACATGTGGAGGCCAGACAACCTCGGGTGTGGTGTCCTTCCTCAGGAGCTGTTCATCATTTTCTTTTTGTTTTTTGACAGGGAGAAGGTGGGTCTTTTCCTAGCCTAAAACTTGCTGAACAGGCTAGGTTGAGGGGCCACCATGCCCCAAGGATATGCCTGTCTCTGCCTCCCTAGCACTGTGATGACAATGGCGCACCTTTCTAAAGCTTCTAAATGTGGGTTCTGTAGCTCAAACTCACAAGGCCGGGATTTTACCTCCTGACCTGTGCCCCTGGGNTATTGTCTATCATTTATGAATTACTGTCCCAGTTGTACATATCTGTGTGGACTTTGTGATAGTTCAGTACACACATGAACTGTGCAATGATGCAATTAGGGTGGTTGGCAGCTCCATTTCTTGGGTGCTTGTATTTAGAGGTNATGCAATTAGGGTGGTTGGCAGCTCNATTTCTTGGGTGCTTATATTTAGAGGTGCCATGCCCCTCCATTCTCATCCCTCTGGGGATCTGTAATAAGTGTTGTGAGCCAAGTCACCCTACTAGGCTGTGGTTCATTGGGACCTGTTCCTTCTTCCTCTGTTTTATGCTTGTGTGCTTGCTTTTTGAGTTGGGTTCTGATATGCAGTCCACCCCACCCTTCAGAGCCTCTAATAATTTCTATTTTGAAGTCAGATTGGCTTATTATTAGCTTTCACATTGGAAGAAAGAACAGTGTTTTTTCTTCCTGTGTCTAGTTAATGTAGAATAATGAACTCCAGTTGATCCATACTGATGGAACTAATGGGTCACCATTTTTATTATGGCTGAATAGTATTTCACTTGTATACATACCACATTTTATTATATCTGTATCCTTTGATTGATATCTAGGCTGATTCCATATCACAGCCATTATATTCTGGAACATGAAATACCCATTTTGTCTGCAAGTCTCTAGGTAAAACTAATGATTTGNACAACTTATGCATTAAAAATACATATTAATAGAAGATCTGCTCTTTAAAGAACTTCTGTTTGCCTAACAATTCCTTTCTTTGACTACTTAGAAAAATTCTAGAATTGCTTTCTCTGGAAGTTCATTCCCTCAAACATTTTTTCCTGAATTAATACAGTTTTTCCCACTGATAATACAATCAGTTCACTTTCACGGAGAAACTCACCCTTCTACAAGCCACAGCTGCAGCCCCATCACCTCCATTGGGAGCTCCCCTCTTGTACTCTAGGCCTCTGCTCCCCTGCCTAACCACACAGGCATAGGCTCCAATAGCCAGGGACATCCCTGAGGCTCTAGAGCTTATGGAATTCTTGAGCCAGGCAGCTTTGAGCCTGCTAACCCTGCCTTGTCAGTTTCTTCTTGGAAACTGAAGGCTGCTGTCCACTTTGTCCCAGCCTCTTTCCCATGTGACCCCCTTATGATGTGCTGTACCCAGTCTTCCCAAGGACTGTGAGGAACAAACTATCTTCTCAGCAGCAACACGCTCCTGAGGTTTTGACACTACTACACCTGAACATCATGTGCACAGAGTCATTCAATATGTTTGCATCTGGCTTCTTTCTCTTAACATGTTTTCATCCATGCTATACGTGTCTGTAACCCATTCCTTTTCATGACTGAATAATATTCCATTGTATAGATATGCCACATTTTGTTTAGATAGTCATCAGAGGATGGACAACTGGATAAATATTTATTTGAAGGCCATTATAAACACCACTGGCATGAAAAGCTTTGAAGTGTATAAATTTTTTTTTTGGTGGGGACATGAGGGTGGAGCAATTTTGATGGAATTAACACTCATAAAATCACCAGGGACCTTTGTCTAGTCCATATTTGCACATGGGAGACAACCTGAGATGGCAGTGAGAGGCTCTCTGTCTGCACATCAGCAAGTGAGCTCTCACTGGCCTGTCCATGCTGGTATCCCGATCTTTCTCCAGAGCTGTGGCAAAGAAAATGTCTTTTATCAATGATGCAGCCCATGATATTTATTATGGCAGCCCATGACGACTAATGTGCCTTCTGAGGGAACAGCTTTTCGTTTTCTACTTTGAATCAGCGTGGCTGGAGACTAGTCTCCAGCGCAGGGAGATTAGGAGCTTGCTCTGAATACAGCTAGGGACAGGTAGCTGGGAAGTTTCCTTTCCCTTCACCACTGGGAAGGCACAGCCTTGCACAAGTTCACGGGTTTCCCCCACCACCCAGCTGTGACTTTAACACCGTCATCTTTGTTTCCTGAAACTTTCTACTAACTTAGGGGTTCATTGACTTTATCCATATTAACCCTGAGCTGGGAGCTGAGTGCTGGCTGATTAGTCTATAGTTTCTGACAATACCTAGGAACATACTTTCCCCTCATCTCATCCAAACACTGCNAGGCCCCTTGTGCTTGCTTAGCTCACACCTCTGCCGAGTGTGCTCAGGAGAGCATGGTGATTCTTCACTGACCATGCTGCATATACACACTCCCGTCTGTAGTGAACATCTGAAGGCATTTTTAGTTCCGTTATCATGACCCTGGAGGAGCAGGCCCTGAGGTTTCCTCTGGGTTTGCATNATCAGCAAGACNGCCTTCAGTCTGGCTNATATCCATAAGACCTTTCACAGCTACTGGGGATACTGTGGACGGCAGTGATGGCTCCCTGGTTCGTGTGATCACTATTGAAATAGACACACAGAGAGTAGATACAGGCAGAGTTTATTACTCANTAAAGTGGGTTACTTTCAAAGNGTGCACATGGCCATAGGGACTATTACGTCATCGGCAATACAGGTGATTGCATCTTCATTCCATTTGCCCTTGTTTGTTTTGTACTTCCACAAATTCTTTTTAAGAGGCACTCTTCCTAAAATCCCATCCTATGGGAACTCCTATTACACTGGTTTTAGAAGTGGTAATAGTTCTACCCCACCCCTAATAGAATTCTTACATGGGACTTTCAGAGAGTGAGACAGGGTCGGACAACCACTATGGGAAGAAAACTACCCAGTTGCATCTCCAACACACTGAACAAAAATNAACATTCAAATGACAAAACTCTGANAAAATACTCAGATATAAGATGAAAATGTTAATGTTCTTTAATATATTTTTATTTTATTTTAATTATTTAATATTTAATTACATTTTTATTAATTTACATATATGTGTAATTTATCCTCATGTGCACCACATGTGTGCAGTGAGTAGGGTGGCCAGAAGAGGTTGTTGGATCTCCTGGAAGTAGAGTTATAGTTCAATTGTGAGCTGCCATTTGGGTGCTGAGAATCAAACCTGGGTCCTAGAGTAGCCAGTGCTCTTAACCATTGAGCCATCTCTCTCACCTCAANATTAACCTTCTTAACATGTGTCTTAGTTAGGGTTTCTATTGCTGTGAAGAGACATCGTGATCATGCCAACTCTTATAAAGGAAAACATTTAATCGGGGCTGGCTTACNGGTTCAGATGTTTAGTCAATTATCGTCATGGTGGGAAGAATAGTGGCATCCAGGCAGACATAGTGCTGGAGAGCTAGCTTACAGTTCTACATCCGGGTCTGCAGGCAGCAGGAAGAGACAATGAGCCACCAGACCTGGCTTGAGTTTCTGAGACCTCAAAGCCTACCCCCAGTGACACACATCCACCAACCAAGCCACGCCTACTCTAACAAGGCCACACTTCCTAATAGTGCCACTCCCTAATGGCCTCTGTAGGCCATTTTCATTCAAATCACCACAACATGTAAGACCAAACCAAAACAGCATGATCAGCAGACAGCAGTTTAAATAGCTTAGAAGAATTGACATCTTTCAGGGAAAACAGGAATTGATACCNATTCACAGAAGAGAAGTCCTCAANCAATTTGTCAGAAGCACTTNATACTATTCCTTGCTCACTAAGCAGCCTTCTACAATGACATAAAACATAAAATGATACAAACTTTCCAGGGAATAAATCCCAAAATGTCTCTAACACCTGAGCTGGGGCTGGCTATAACTTGCTCAGTGGCAGAGCATGTGATTGACAGACACAAAGTTCTAGATTCTGTTCCTGGTGCAGCAAAGTCAAAACAAAAAGCTTAAATCTACAGCTTTAAATTTTCACTCAATAATTTTACTAGTAAGAATTTATACCAGGGGAATGCACATAGGGTTATATCGCCATATCATTATCAGAAAGGTCACCAAGAATCATAATAATAAAATACCTGAATAATTGTATAGCCACTGGAAAATAAGGTATTTAAAAATAAATCACATGACAGTGGCTGTATTAGTTACTGCCTACTGCNGGGGCTGAAGTACCTGGCNGAGAGAATTGAAGGCAGGAACGTTTTGTTTGGACTGCTTAGGACAGTTCAGCCCATGAGCACTGGCTTCCTGCACTTGGTTAGCACATCATGGTGGTGGGAGAGTTTGGAGGAGGAGGCCGGTGGTGGGCAGGAATGAGAGAGAGGTGGATTCTAGGACTTGATTTCTCCATTTTTTTATTTTCTCTGGGCACTTTGCCACTGACACTCAGAGTTAGTCTTTTTCCTGCACAGACAAACCCAGGGGCCTGTTTACTATCCTCCTAGGTGATTATAAATCCTGTCAGGGTGACACGGAGTAGGAACTGATGATGCCTTATATTATTATTGGATATTGTATTTCAGCTGCTCATCATGGTGCATACCTATAGTCCCAGTACTTGGGAGACAAGGGCAGAAGGATGAGGAGTTCAAGGCCAACCTGGTCTATATAGCAAATGTCAGGTCAGGCTGGGCTACATAGAGAGATCTTGTCTCATAAAACCCCCAGCCTCCCCCCACCCCAAATATATTTCATAAAATGGTGAAATAATGTATCATAGGAGGGAAAATGTCATAAGGTTTCATGGCATAAAAGCACTGTGAAGTGATAGATATGAGACACATTTGTAATTTTTAAGGTCTCCATATGGAGAGATCTGCACCAAAATATTGATGCTTTAGGTGCTGAATATCCTACTTTGGCAATTTTCTATTTTTTCAGATGCATTTTTATGTCCATTGTGATCATGTCTTCTAATATGACCTTGAAAGTCACCATGTGAGTCACTGAAGTGAGCCACTCGAAATGGTTTTGGGTTCAGAAAGAGATGATGAAACTGGACTTTGGTCTCCAACCTGTGGCTAGCTGGGAGACTCTCCTTGTGTGTAGTGCCACCCACACACTTCAACCTAAGAAGGAAGCCAACCTGAAGAGGGCCATCCCAGCTAGTGATGCTCACTCAGCCCCTTTACTTTCTCCTGGCTTGAGCCAAACATGCACACCTTCTGCTTATGCAGAGCAGGGTCCAGGCTGGAGCACACCAGCAGATTTAACAGTAACACCTAGGCAGAAGCAGTTAAACACTCAGGGAAAATGCAGCTGTTGTGGTCCTTGGCTAAGCAGATGCTGATTGGGTAATCTTGGGAAGGAAGCAGACCGAGTCTCCACACCTCAGGTTTCAGCTCTGTAAGCAACTGTGAGGAGGGAGAAGGGAGAGACTGCCGGGGGTCTGTTCCAGTGTCTNGATTGAGTAAGGCATCATTGTCTTGCTTGCTGCTAGCTAGCCAAGTTGTTGACAAACAGTACTCAATAAATAGTTGTTAAACAAAATTACTCACATTTTAATATAATACAGTCATGAACTNGAANGGGAGGAATGAAGTAGGAAGATGAAGTGGAAGGAGGAAAGGGAGACTGTGGGAGACTAGAAAACACTCGATGGGTGGCCAGAGGAGGGATGCCGCAAAAGAAGTGCTCCGTCTTTAGGAGTAGACGGCATACTGTTAGCCAAGGATAGGCCTCAGGTAGTCTTTTATTCCCAGATTCTTTCATTTTCATTCGTCCACCCCTTTCTTCTTTAATTCCTTCCTCCCTCTCTCCCAGCCTTTAAACCTCTCTACTTACCGTCATCCCTTCATCCCTCATCCCTCTCCTCCCCTTTCCCCTTCATCTTGATTGTCTCTCTCTTCCATCCCCCCACCCCCATGTGCCTCCCTCTTAAATGCTTTTGAAGCCTATCTTCATTCCAATNCAAACACAATCTTTGTGTTTACTCAAAGATTTGGGGGAAATTATTCCACAACAAACACTGACATGTTTTACATCAAAAGAAACAATTATTGTAGAATTCTATTTTTAAAACGTATCAGCAAATGTCCTATTTTTTCAAGTGGGTTCCAGATAGTCCAATCTCTAGAAAATGATTTCAAAATTCTCAGTGATGGAGAGAGTCGGGACTTTGGAGAATCATACCTTCTCTTTTCTTATGCACAGACTTGGAAAGGTAGCTTTAGGCTGCCTGAAAGAATCCAGATCCATAATGGCATCTCCAACTGCTGCCCTTAAAGGACGGACTTGAAAAGGTAAATATTGGCCACATACAATCAATTGTTCATTGAAAGAAAAGACAGGAAAATAAGA
This sequence comes from Neotoma lepida, assembly GCA_001675575.1. NCBI lineage: Eukaryota > Metazoa > Chordata > Mammalia > Rodentia > Cricetidae > Neotoma > Neotoma lepida. Next base: position 49,379 of record LZPO01097443.1, read on the forward strand.
GGCTGCATAGGAACTCACAAGCCATAGATTCTGTGCTTAAGATGATCTCATTCTGGGATGCAGAGACTGAAGAAAGGGTTATGTGCTGTAGGCTGAGTTAACAGTGATGGAGAGATGTGTTTATCTAGTCAGCTGTAATCCTCTCTGAATATCATAACAACACCACATACCAAGTAGAACAGTGAAGGGACAATGACAAAGACTTGAAAGCAGGGCACTGGGGGCCACCTGGGAAACTATCAAACTACTGCACTAGTTGAGTCACAAGGACCCAAACTTTGTAAATGAACACACAGTTTACTACATCCTGTTCATGTGTGATGGATGCCTAGTGACCCACCCCTGCCAACCACACCTGCATCTCCCCAAACTTTCAGCTCACCAATCACCTTGGCAAAATAAGAGACATGTAGAAGATGTGTGTGGGCTCTTGGGGCTTCCACTCATCAGTGTGGCATGTGACCTAGAGCTGGAAGGACCGAGAAAATAAGAATATGTACCAGTTAGTCATGCTNTTCCTGGTAGTCTACAGAATTTGTCACTTACGGAGAAAGAGAAGCTCATCCATTGCAATCAGTTACAGGGGAGAGAAGGGGGCTGCAGTCATGTGGAGGACTGCACCGGAGCTGGGAGATGTTGAAGGGCTCAAGCATGAACATCAAGACCAAATTCAAGATTCAGAAATTGTGACATTTGTGTCCCCAGACTTGGGCAATAGTTCTTGCTTGGAAATAGTAAACAAGACAGAAATGCATAAGCATCAGGCTACAGGAGATTGATATTAATAGCAAAGAAATGGAACACACAGGTGAGCTGAAACGTAGACTTTGATTTCCCTCACTCAGTTCAGTGATTCATGTCCCTCACTTAAGCAGGCTGAGTACAACAGGAAGCCATGCTGAGTAACAACAGCTAGGGTATTTGTTCCCACATGATACGTGCAGTCCTTTCTGACATTATCTCATGTGACTCTGCACCGATTCTATGAATATTCCCTTTACAGATGAGAAGCCTGAGGTGGTACCCAAGGCTGAAGATGACACTCCCGTTTTACAGGAAACCCAGCCCTCAGTGGGAACCCCAGGTCCCTGGTGACTTTGGGGTTCTCTCATTATAACTTCTCTGTCATTTCTCTATTATTCTCTTCAGAATTATGCAAGATGACAACGACATTGGACAATTTAGAGTCTTGGAGTCATGGAGAGGACCTTAGATTGGGGTGGGTGACTGGGATGGTAGGACCTCCCATTTGATTTAGGACTGTTAGGTAGCTTCATCAGAATGGTAATTTTGTCTTTCTTAGTTTTCTTAACTTTCATTTTCTTTGCTGCCCCCTTCCTTCCTTCCTTCCTTCCTTCCTTCCTTCCTTCCTTCCTTCCTTCCTTCCTTCCTTCCTTCCTTCCTTCCTTCCTTGCTTTCCTT
>LZPO01097443.1:50895-68870 GCA_001675575.1 Neotoma lepida
TGAGCTTCCCTGAGGACACATGGGGGATTTTTAGAATGTCAGCTGTGCAAACACAATGCCATCTTTGACAAACTGTCTGGAAAGATTGGCTGGGGGTTCCCCAAGCCCCTCTGTACTGCACGCAGATGTCATGTGTGGTGTCTATAGCCAAGTTTATTATCTGACAGATACAGAGCACAAATATTGACTTTTGCTATTTTTACTGTAACAGCAGCCATAAACATTGATTACTACTGGAGAGGTCAGGCTGCACTGGAAGCCACTGTCTTCACAGCCCAAGAGAGCTTTTGTCTTGCCTTGGGTCAATTTAGCAAGAAGTGGTGCTGTGCCTAGGATCCTTGTTTATGAATTGATGTAAAAAGAGCAAAATAGTGATGATATGAAAGACACNACAGTTCTGAAGAACTGAAAAAATAATCCCTATAGGGTCTCTATTGCATCTGNGTTCATTTAGGTGTAGAAAAAAATCCCTAATATAAGGGAAAACTTAAGAGAGTGCAAAGGCTCCCTGTGCAGCACCCTCCTCTGATTCAGATAGATGTCTTTCCATTCTGATGGCAATGCTCCACAAATAACTACATTTTCCACTTCCTTACCATTATTACCTCCTCAGCAAGGGAGAATCCATCAGCACNTTGGAGGTCCTTTGTAGGGAATGAAGGGCTACTTTTTATTTTTAATGAAAATATATTCATTAAGCAAATGTAAGAAAACAAGGAAATTTTCCTGACTTACTTCTTTTTTTTTGTCTCATAAATTCCTATTCTAAAATTTATGTTACAAATGTGGAGTGACCCACATCTCCCATTTGATTGGGGTATAATAAGATGGGCAGGAGCCGGACACACAACAATGCATGTAGACAGTGAAGGACTACAGATGGATGCTGCTGGGCTCCTTTGTGTGTCTCTGGGCTGACTGGCTTCCATACAGACAGTGTGTCTGCCCCATAGAACTCACTTCAGAAGAGCACAGCATTGCAGCCCAGCACTTGGAAGCTTTAGTAAGTTCAAGGTTGGAACACCTCCACGCTCCCTAGTCTGGGTCAGAGCAAGTTAGGGACTTAAGGATAAGAATTAAACAATCTGTGTCATGGTTAGGGGTTGAAATTCATTCAGGTCTATGCAGAGCCAAGCAAAGANTTCCCAGGGGCCTGGAGGGGCANCAGTGCTGTGTGATGGTGGGAGCACCTACTATATTTATTTTAATACATTGAAGCCATGTTTTTTCTTTAGACTCTAAAACTGGAANGCTAAACATTGAAGTGCATTTGTAATAGAGACTCAAAGTTGAATCTGCCTTTGGAAGAGCCACCCATAAACTGATCCAATCAGCCTGGAGGAGGAGTTTCTATCCTCGANGAGAGGGTAGATCACACAAATACATCACACACAAGCAACAGCATGGTTTTCAGAGCCAAGTCCAGGTGGATGGATACCTACATTTGGGCATGTATACCTTGTGGATTGCTAAGAGTTTCAGTGTTTTCCAGGGTCATCTTTCCATTTTCTATTCAAGAAAAATTACCATGGCTACTGCTGTGATAGAAGACACAACAGTGCGCAGTGGTTAGCAGAGAAGTTTCTTTTTCTTCATTTCCATCCTATCCCTGCACAAAATGTAAGTCAGTAAAACAAACAGTGGCATTTATAAAGCAGCTTTGGAGAATGGTNTTGGTTGGATTGAGTTTAAATTTAAGAGAGTTCAGTGGTGCCATTTACAAGCTTGTAGAGAATAGGCTGACATGAATTATTTGTCAAGAACATTGTAAAAGTAATTAGTTTGTTACAAATTATTTGGGGAGGAAAGGATTTCTTTGTCTTATACTTCCATGTCACAGTCCATCACTGAGGGACGTCAGGGCAGGAACTCGAGGCAGGAGCTGATGCAGAAGCCATGGAAGAATGCTGCTTACAGCCTTGCTCCCCATGGTTTGCTTGGCATGCTGTCTTGCACAACCCGGTACCACTGCCCGGGGATGGTCTTACCCACAATGAGCTGGGCCCTCCACATCAATCATTAATCAAGAAAATGTCTCACAGGCCTGCCTACAGACCAATCTGATGAGGACATTTTCCAATTGAGGTTCCTTCTTGCCAGATGACTCAAGCTTGTGCCAAGGTGAAAAAAGACTAAGCAGGACAGATAACAGTGTGGAGTTTTCCACCACTGGTTGTGCCATCCCTCATAATAGAGTGTTTTTTAGTCCCTGGTCTGTAGGGTTCTGCTTTAATTTTGTAATTAGTGATATGAGGTTGTTCTATGGATCATCAGCTAAAAATAAAAGCACTACCTTTATGCTGGGATTTTCTGTCTGGCTTGCACTTGCACAGATCTTGTGCATGCTGTCACAATTGCTGTGAGCTCACCTGAAAACACGGTTTCCTTAAGTTGCCCACCACCTTTGGCTCTAGCAATCTTTCCACTTCCTCTATTCTGGAAAAATCTCTGAGCCCCAGGGGAAGGGTGTGACATGCATATTCCATTTAGAGCTGAGCATGACACAATCTACTATTCTATGCACATTGACCAGANGAAGGNCTCTGTGTTAATTGCCATCNACTGCAAAAAGAAGCTTNTCTGATGAGAGTTGAGGGATGTCATGATCTATGGGTATAGTAATAANTCATTAGGTTGCTTAATACTATGTCCATCTAANAGGATATCAGTATGAAATTCTCCCCTAGGGCCTAACCAGCTGTAAGTTCTTAGCCCCATTTGCAGTGTGATGTTTGGGATCTAACTCATAGGAGAGGCCTTGGATCCAATCTGAAAATGATTGGTTACTCCCAAAACATTAATGCTACTAATTTTANAGAAAGATTTAGTAGTTTTTATGTGTTTGAGTATTTACCTGTATGTACATATGTGCACCATGTGCATGCCTAGAGCCACAAAAGGCAAAAGTTGGCACCATATTTCNANGAACTGGAGTTACAGGCAGTTGTGAACAACCATATGGGTACTAGGAATCAAACCTAGGCTGTCTCTAANAGCAGCCTGTGTTCTCAACCACTGAACCATGTTTTTAGCCACAGTTATGCCACTATTGCATCNCTATTGCACANGCTGACAGACCAGTCATTATTGCAGTTCAAANGGGTTCAGAGNGGAGTGATATCAATGACTACATTTCACCTCTAGGACAGTGCACACCTTCCAGCATAAGGAAAGCTAGCCAATAGGGACAAAACTTCCAGNTGAGTGCCANCTCGATCGCTCCTTGTTCTGTGACTTCAATGTGTGGTATCTTCAGCAATGTNGTCTTACCATCAGATTCTGGATCATTATACACATTTTAACTGACAAGAACAAATCTACTTTTTCCCTTACTGGAGTGGCTGCAGTTGACAGATCTCATTAGGACATCAGCTTGACCAAGTAAGCAGGTCATCACATCTTACCTTGTCTCAGCAGACTCTCTTTCAGAGAAATCAGTTCCATTTAGTTAGAACTCTGGCCCAGTCCCTTGGCTTGGATCATGTTCAGCAAGTGCAGGAGACCTTGAAAGTAAGTATTAATTGATGAATTCCAAATACCAATGGGTATGTTATCCTACTAAGCAGCACCACAGGAATTCATACTATAGTCATAGGTTTGCTATATCACTGTGAGCTAAAGGACCTGACTAGCTGGTGTCACTCATATCCACATAGTTAAAGCAATGCTATATGTGCAGACTAGAAAACTAAACTCAATCATCCCAGAGCCCTGCATCTCAGTAAAAAATAGGTTTGTAGGTGCTTCTGAGAGCTTAAGGGGGTGAGAGGTTGTCACTGGGCAGAGGGACGTGAGTGCTTAGGACTTAGAGCTGTCATCAGGTAAGCAGGGCCTGGGGGTAGAGGAAGCCCCTGGAATGTGTGGGCATTTGCAGGGGCNTCTCTCAGTCAGTCCCCAGGTGAATTGCTTTCTAGAGTAGAACAGCATTTTCCTCAGCAGTGTGAGCTTTGTAGAGATGGAGACTTGAGCAAATCCCTGTAAACCATTCTTTCTTGGTCAGCTTATGAGTCATTCCTCCTCAACAAACAAAAGCTCCACCTAACACAAATTAGATCATGGTGCCTTTCTTAGTAGCATGCCATATATTTGCTTCCCCACTTGCTCGTGTTCCATCAAAGATGAGAAATGTCGTGCAGAACTCTTGAAAAGCTGAGGTCAGCTTGGAGCCAGTCTGACAAGCTCCTGGGAAATTCTTAAAACATCCCAGCCCCAGCTTGGGGCCTCTGTGGAAATCTTCAGATAACGATCTCTGCTTTTTCCAACTTGCCCATCACCTCATCTATAGTGTTTGCCCTCATGGTTTGCATCAAAGTCTAAGGAGATGGGGGTGGGGTGGGGTCAGGGGCTCAGATACTTCAAGAAAAAGTCAAGGTTGAGAGACAACGCAGTCTTTTCTCTGTTTCCACATTACAGACTAGAAAACTAAACTCAATAAAGAATGCGCAAACAGAAAACCACACAAACAAAAAACAACCTCTGGAGTTCTTTAGCACCTTTCCCCCCTACTACTAACCAGGAGGAGCCTCAGTGGGCTTTCCCATACATTCTCAGTAAGAGCCCACTCTGGCGTCCCTGAATGAGCTGATTGTTCAGTGTTTGGCTGGAAGGTCTGTGTTATGTGCTCTGGTATAGAATGCAGCTGTGTGGTCATCACTGTATATAGAAAATCAATGTTTAGCCACCTCTGGGCTATGGGCTTGACTACTCCTTAGGGAGATCTCGCTGTTCAGTGAAGGGGAACTCACTGAGTACAGCCAGCTGGCTATGCCCAACAGGCNGACCCGGGGAGAGGCGTGATGGCAGGGAGTGTCATTTAAGAAGGCTCCTTAAATGCTACAATTGCTTACTTGTTCTCATTTGCTACATTTGTTTGGACATTCCAAGTGACATTAAAGAAGCCACTCCATTCTATTTCTGAAAGGAGGCACAGCCTTGAATGGCTGGGGAGTGCCACTGTTTGAACTAAGCCCAGAGCATATATGGAGACAGCACTTCACGCAAGGTTTTCCCAGCAAGCAATGCCCCAACTAAAAAAGCATAAAGACAATAAAATATGGAATGTGCAGCTTCAAGGAAGAGAGCTCAAAGCCACACTCAAGGTACTTCCCCACTCTCTAGTCACATGCTGCATCCCGAATCTGACTTCAGAAAAACGCTTTCAAACCCNAAACTTCTTGACCAGGCAGGAGGCCGTAAGAGGCAATTTCTGCACCTGATGTCACTCGATGGATGCCGTCAAAGCCCAGGGACAACAAAAGGATCAGACGAAATTATATCCAGACGACATGGGTAAGGCATATGTAAAACATAAGCAAACTTCCTGTTTAGGTTGAATCTCTTCCCCGAGAGATCTCATTGTGAANAAGCAAAGAGTCCAAAATAAAAAGAAATCTACAGCAATTTGGGTCTGAAGCATTTGAAATAAAGGATGCTCAGCCTGTTAAAACTCTCCTTAGTGTATCACTCTGAGGGAACAACATAGCTTGGTAAAGGGGACATGAGCAATACATTACAAGACTGACCTCTAATTACTTGTATTGCAAATACTATGAACATGTATTTGAATTAGAATTCCTCGTTTAGAGTCTCATCTTAGAGATTTGTACTTTCTACTTTTACAGATGAAGATTTGGAAGAGCCTTGGGCTGCATCTCCATGCTAATAAGAGTGGTTACACAATCTCCATGTGGTACCATCATGGTTGCCTCCCAGGGATGCTCCAAAGTAAGATAGGGTGTTCATTTCATGTCTCTGTGTTCACAGTCACAGAACTCTGGGGATGTTCTCCTCAGTTCANCTGTATCCGGTTACTAGGCAGGAGAGGTTCACGCTATTTGCTTTGTTTGGTTTTTGAGACTGTGTAGTCCAGGTTGGTCTTGAACTTTTAATCCCCCTGCCTCTGCCTTCTGAGTGTTGGGATTACAGCTGTTGTGCTCCACCATCCCTAGCTGTGGAGGTGTGTCTCATTTTAACCACATAGAGTGAGAGGAGTATAAGAAACAGTCAAAGAGGACTAAAGTATAGTCCTTGAGAAATCCAGACAAAACAGTGGCTCCAGGGTTTTAGGGTCCCAGCTAGCCTATGACAAAACAAGAAGTTCCGAAGAGAGAGGGAAATGTGTGCCTTNAGGGACTACCCCAGAAACTTCTGTNTTTAGGGAGCCTAAGGTAAACATGGGACAAAAGTNACTTCTCTGAAGCTTAGAGTCCTTAGGTAACTCACTTTAACCCCAAACATTTCAAACAACGCACTTTGTCCTTTAAATGCCATCACTTTCCAGTCCTGTGGAAATGTTCCAATGTTCTCTCATCTGTCCACAGTTTCTCAAGAGATTGAAGCTGCAGTTAAGTCTCAAGTGGAATGAAAAGAAAATCAAAGACAGAATGAGCAGGCTTATGAGGGAAAATTATGGCTTTGCCCAGTTCACATAAGGGAAACTGCTAAGCATTTAACCCATAACAAAAGGATAATTAGGCAATGTCCCTGTCTGTTTGATGCAAGGAAAACATTATTTTAGTTAATTAATAATTCCTAGAGCATTTTCTTAATGACACTTTGATGACAATCTCAAATGGAAACACATCTGTGTACATACAGGGAAATGGCTATTGAAATAGTGTGTGCACACATGCACACACACACTGTAATTACTCATTGGATTTGTCGCTTGAGGTAACTGGGAAAATAAAGGTCAGACTTACAAACCACTTATGCTAAGAGCACTATGAGCCTGAGGAAGAGACACATTTATTCTTTTATTTTTAATACAAGTTTTTTTTTGTCATAAATAACATAAACCCTTCTTTTAAAATATCTTCCACATTTATTTGTGTGTGTACGAAGGTAGGTCTGGACACAAGCATGCCATAGCACGCGTGTGGAGGTCAGAGGGCAACTTGCAGGAGTCCACCATGTGGGCCCCATGGATTGAACTCAGNTCTTCAGGCTTGGCAGTAATCACCCTNGCCCTCTGAACCATCTCATTGGCCCCTTGCATAGACCTTCTTGTTGACTAAACTTGGTAACACCGAATTTCAAGTCAAGGTATACTGACTAGACTACAGTTTTGAAGTTATTAGGCACCATTTGAAAAGTAAAATCATTAAGAATTGGCTGGGTATTAAATTTTCTCATCTCTGTCTNGTTTAAGGAAAGTTAGAAACATACATGTGTCTTTCACAGAGAGTTCTGCTCATAAACACAGGGAAACCCAGCCCCTCAACTCCAGGGGAGGCAGCCAGTTCCAACCTGCAGTCAGTACTCTCCCTTCAGTGTGTCCCCCACACCTTTCTTTCCCAGGAGGTTCCTATACTGTTCTTCCAGAGTCCAGACCAAGGTTGGGCCATCCTTGGGCTCCAACAGGAATACTTTAGCTGATGGCCGCAAATTCGTGCTGTCACATCACTCAGAAATGCTGAAGAAATTTTAGGACTTTGAATTAACCAGTTACAATAAAAACATTTAAGTCTAGTCCAGTTTCACTCATTTCCCTGGCGTCCAGCCCAGGTCCCATTCCGCCTCAGGACGGTTCTTGAAGCTCCAAGGTTCTTGGGAAGAGATGTTCCTCACTCAGTACCACTGCGGACCAGTAGGGGGAGCCCTAATGTAAAGGCATCTCGGGCTGTTCACAATGCTCGCAAGCATGGATTATATGTCTACGGACGAAATAAGTGCCATTAACGTGAGATTATGTAAAAACAATTGACTAAGATGATTTTACATTCCCACTTAAGCGACTAAGAATGAACAGAGAAAATCTACCTAATTTAGGAGTTACTGATTGCATTTAGAACCTTAAACACTTTCACAGGACAAAGTAAAGGGGCGAATAGAGGCCAGTGGCTGTCACTTCAGGAGATGTCTGCTGCGGTGGAGATGATGGACACCTGACAGAGACCCCTGTAATCTGAGGACAGTGGCTTACTGTGAGTCCTGGGAAAACACCAGTCTCAAATGTACCTTTGATAGGAGCTCCACAGCCTGAAATCACACAGCAGGGAAAGCACGCATGGCCCTTGTGATCTACACAGAGCAGGGTCTGAATCAGTGTGGAAGAGCTGGAGTCTGAACTGGTGAGTGAATCTGGTAACTTGTGCTTCCACAAAAACATGGAAGTAAAATCAGCAGCTAACTAGAAGGCAACTCCCCTGATTGCTCTTCCTACAGTGAACAGTGGGTCTCAGTTTCAACAAAGCAAAAACCGGTTTCTGTTTATTCTCTTTTCTTACGTCTGAGAGATTTTAAAGTTATAGTTAACGTATCTTAAACAGTACTCAAAGTACATCTAGAAGTGTGAATAGGCAAAGGAGAGGTGGTCAGAGGAGGGAAGGGAAGTACAAGGAAGGGAAGAGAGAGAAAATCTTTTGCTGGTTTTCCTGGCTGAATTCGAAAGACTCCAGCAGTCCTTGGAACCAGGGTTGGCAGTTATGAAAGGGTTTGGAGTTGAGGTCAGGGGGATTGTCTGCAGCCAAAAGCAAACTAGCTATATACATTTTAAACTGTGAGGACAGATGTGGCCTGAAGGTAGCTCGCCACAGCACACCAAATCAATCACTGAAGTAGAAAGAAGTTGAAGAAAAGTCTCCTGGAAGCAGAGATGAAGAAAAATCATGTACTTCGTGCATTAAGAATTCCAAAACTGAGAAATGGAGCAGAATTGGAAGAAGAAATACCGAAAATAATGATAAAGGACAATGCTGCTAAAACAAGTAGGGTTCTGATCTTAATTAAAAGAACTGCAAAAGGCTGGGCATAATAAAAAAGGCCAGTGGGGTGAAAATCATTAAGCATTATAGGCAACAAGGAAAAATAAACAGCATTGTGAGGTTCTAGGTTTAGTAACCGACCAGTACTACAGAGTAAATAATTAGTTAATAAACAGTTGGACAAGGCACCTATTTCACCAGCGCTGAGTCTACCTTCCAGGCAGATCACAATCAAGAACTCGGTTTTCAAAGTGTTATACCAGAAGTGAAGAGCTGCCAGAGATGGGGTTTAGTTGGCCTGGAGGGAATCTGGAGTGAGTTTCCAGGAGTCATATTTTAGCAGGCTTGAAGAATATGTAGACATTAGGAAGAAAACATATCTTGATGGATGAGATTGGAAATTATCCAGGCTGAAGTAACTGCCTGNATAAAAATCTCAAAACTGAAAGACGGGTTAGAGAGATGGCTCGGTGGTTCCAAGTACTCACTGTTCTTCTGGAAGACCTAAGTTCAGTTCCCAGCACCCATGTTGGGTGGCTCACCTCTTCTAGCCCCTGCAGGTACTATGTTTATGTGTGCATACCCACACACAGACATTCACATAACAAAAAATAAAATGCGTCTTTAAAAAACAAAAACTGAAAGAGAATGCTACAGTGTTTGGGGCAGAAAACATCCCTGTAAAGATGGAGGAGCAGTGGTTCTCAACCTTCCTAATGCTGAGACCCTTTAATACAGTTCCTTGTGTTGTGGTGACCCCCAACCATAAAAGTATTTCCATTGCTGTATTACCATTGTAATTTTGCTACCATCACGAATTGCAATGTAAATATCTAATATGCAATCCCTGTGAGAGGGCCATTCAACCCCTCAAAAAGGTCACGACCCACAAGTTGAGAAACAATTGGCTAGTGCAGCCAAGAATGGTTGAGCTATAAAGTGCAAGCAAGCCAGAGGCTGATTTCCACAAGTGAGAATCCCCTCTTAAATGAGTCACTTCAGCCATAATGGGGAAACTAGGGTCAAGACAGTGCTACCTCTGCCTAAAGACGATGCCACACAAAGACAATGGCTTCCTAAGTCTGTTTTAAAACGGTTTTCCGAGAAAATGTGAAGAATCAATAGCAGGAGAGTAAGATCAGTGAAAGAGACTACTTGGGAGGCCACCACAAGATTCTAGGGAGATAAAGATAACCTAAGCCAGAGCAATGGTCATGGGGATGGATGGAAGTAGGAGGTAGAATCATCAGACTATCTGGATCAGTATCTGGGAGAAAACAAGGATGACAACCAGGTGACGAAGGCGGAACAGTTAAGTGCCATTCTCTGAGAAGGAACTTCAGACAGTCCAGTCCTGCNTTGTAGGTGTTGAATGTAATGTTTTAATGAGATGTTAAATANACTGATTGGATTGACAGAGCCAGGTTAGAGATAACACCCTGTGAGAACTTGGTGTAAATAGTAGAGAATTTCATGGGAGGAGATGGTATTGCCTAATCACATGCAGATGGAGGAGAGAATACTACAGGAAAGAGTAGAGAAACCCTGGAGCATGCAGAGTAAACTGAGGTCAGAGGCATGGGGAGGACCTTGCCCCATTCCTTANCAACCCTGTTCCTTAGCAGCTGGGCATCACAAGAGGATATTAATGGAGCCTGCTAGTGTGTTACTGAAGAGGTACATGTTTTAAGTTACATAAGGAAATTTTTGACCCCCTTGAGTACTTTAAAGGGATGCATGGAGGCTGGGTGGTGGTGGCACACACCTTTAATCCCAGCACTCGGGAGGCAGAGGCAGGCGGATCTCTGTGAGTTCCAGGCTGGCCTGGGCTACCGAGTGAGTTCCAGGAAAGGCACCAAAGCTACACAGAGAAACCCTGTCTTGAAAAACCAAAAAATAAAAAACAGGGATGCATGGACATGTATCATAAGAGAATGAACCCTGCTTGACATTCAGTATGAAGATGAGGTTATAGAGGGCCTAAAATCATATTCTCATTGCAGAAATATCCAGTGGCTAAAGAGGAAATTCCTTAGAAGCTGGTAGATTTTAGAGAAAGGGCAAAGGCAGAAATGAAGGGCAGGATGTTATCTCTTCTGCATTGAAGGAGGATAACCGTTGTGAAACAAGGTTGTGAAAAAAACACACGAGTTTTACATTCTGAATGCACTTTGTAAGATGTGATATNCTGTGGGAAAAATGTAAGTATCCAAGCCAAAGGAAATCAATTACTTAAATGAAAGCTAAGGCAGCTTATCATCAAATGGCAACTTCAGAAAACAGTGAGATGATACTTAACGAATTTTGAGATGAGACTATATTGTGAGATCAGAATTTTATACCCAGCTATTGTTTATGAGAAAAGGTGCTAAAAGTTCTTGGATATGCTAGAAAGCACATGGCTGCCTCTGAAATTTATACAGAAGATTCTGGTAATCGAGAAACAAATCAAACTTAGAACTTCACCACCGTGTCAAGATGGCAAACTAAGCAAATACACACACACACACACACACACACACACACACACACACACTTCCTCTCCATATTTGAGAAAGACTAGTGAAAGGGGGACACGATTATGTCCTTACAAGGTAGAAAGTCCTGGAAAAAGAGGTTTAATCAGCAGACCAGGAATTTTAAAGAATTTTGGAAAACTATATGGTAGACTGGTTTGGCGGGAGGAGTAGAGTAGAGAAGACCACAAACAAATAGTGACATCTGGCTATCATGAGGGCGTGTGCCTGTGGTTACAGCTACTGGAGAGGCTGCAGTGGAGGATTGCTTGAACACATGAATTTGCTGCCAGCTTGGGAAACATATCAAAACCTTACCAGGAAAGAAGGAAGAATGTAGGGAAGAAGGAAGGAAAGAAGGAAGGAAGGAAGAAAGAAAGGAAGGAAAAAGAAGAAAATCGAGACATCTGAATGTCTGGATGGGTCACTGTGGAAGACAGCACCATTCCTCCCCAGAAAGCCCTGGAAAGTCTCCAAGATCACCGTCAATGAGGGCTAGAAATATTTGTCGAATGATGTTGGATGTTGGATGAATGAGCAGGCTGTGTGGTAATTAGCAACATAATTAATTGAAGAGTTGCCAGCCCAGCTGGGCTGGTCCTCGACTCTGATACAGAGAGCTGGCTGTGGTATTTTCTTCTGTATAATAGACAAGATGGGTTCTCTAAATAACATGGTAGTTCTGTCTTCAGGAAAGGGGAAGTTAATGGAAGAGCAGCTTCATGCCAGGCTCAGTCCTAATGTGGTTAGGGAGCCAGAGACTGCTTACATGCCCTTCCCTTATTCAACCCCCAAGAAGCATCTGCAAGAACAGCAAGCCCTCTGCCCAAGAGGACTAGAGCACGCTTCCAACTAGAGAGATGGCTTGGCTCGTTGTCTGTGGTACTCTCTGTAACCGCTGACCAAAGCAAAGCTGAGTAACTGACGGTGCCCACTCTAGTCCTTTTGAACTCCAGGGAAAGGGAACCAGCAGAGAGAAGCTTTCATGGGAAAAGGTGGGATGGACCATCCCTAAGAGATTAGCACAGTCAGAGAGGGCAAAGGCAATTTCAGTGATATTAGCAGAAACATTTTGTACTGTAGTGAATATATAGAAAAAAACACACTTCTCTGAAGAATGAATCAATTGTTGAGCAAGAGCCTGAGAAGTAAAACCATGAAAGTGAGAACATGATCATTACAGAAGAGTGATACCAAAAAAAAAAAAAAATGCAGAGTGAGACCAACTGGATTGTAGCTAAGAGATCAAATTGTTGGTTGTTTTGGAATTAGCCTTTTTCCCACATTTCAAGATAAGCGTTTCTGTTTTGGAGTTCTGTTAGGGCAGCAAATGTACCTGTCATGTTGTAGTCNCATGGTTGGTCTTCTTTTAAAACAGATGCGATTTATTTTATGATACTAAGGTTTCTTTGCCTCCTCCAAAAACCCACTCTTTCCTTTGTGGAACTTCCAGGTCATGCTGTGTGGGTATGNGCAATGTCTCCTAACTTTTCTGTGGAAATACTGCTGTCTCTCTTTTATTTTCAAATACACAAAATTAAAGGTTTGTGTTTATTTTATTTGATTTTATTTGAGTTTGTCCTAGAAATTTTTGAAAGCCTAACATTATCATAAAATTTAAGATATAANAAACAAATTACTCACTAAAAATGTGTTTGTGTCCTTTCTGTCCTTTCTGTGGGTGCTGCACCTGCTACAAATACCTAATTCACAATGTAGAAAGCTGAATGTCCCACAGCTGTAAAGGCTTTATGTGAATTATCTGTCTCCTTCCACCTCACCTACCTGCCTCAAAAAAAGCCCCTGACATTTTTAGCTAACATCTGTGATGTTTTCTTGTGATTCTAAATAATATGTTAGTTTTTTTGTTTGTTTTTTATTATTATTAAAACATTCAATGTACAGCTGCAAGAGAGATAATATACAGATAGTTTGAACATAAATAGAGGTACAAATTCTTATCCTAATAGTGAAATGTTTCACTAAAGCATGCCCAGTGACTGGGCAAAACCCAAACTTATTTTATGCTACAGTCATCCTAGGGTCCTTCCTGCTAGGTAGCCTCCCTGGATCTGTGGGTTGCAGAGTGATTGTCTTTGGTATATCTAGTATCCACCTATTAGTGAGGACATACCATATTTGTCCTTCTGAGTCTGGGTTACCTCACTCAGGATGATATTTTCTAGTTCCATCCATTTGCCTCAAATATCATATGGTCATTGTTTTTCTCTGCTGAGTAGTACTCCATTGTGTATATGTACCACATTTTCTTAATCCATTCTTCAGTTGAGGGGCATCTAGGTTGTTTCCAGGTTCTGGCTATTACAAATAATGCTGCTATGAACATAGTTGAGCATGTATCTTTNCGGTATGAATGAGTGTTCCTTGGGTATATACCCAAGAGTGGTATCACTGGGTCTTGAAGAAGATTCATTCCCAATTTTCTGAGAAACCACCATACTGATTTCCACAGTGGTTGTACAAGTTTGCTATTTCCTAATTTTCAATTTTAGTATTATCTATTGATTTGCTACTATGTAAGACTGAAACAGGAAAGTATAGAGAATAGTTTAGTTATCCAGGATTCCACTTGCTTTGGGCTATGCACACCTCTCTTCTAATAATAATACTATATATGGCAGCCTGAGACCCTTAGCTACAGTACTGTACACATATACTCCATTCAAAGAATGCACCTAGCAGTATGCTCGCAACATAGGACCCCCTCCTGCACAGGGCTGCATACAATGGNCAAGTTTCTCCTACACAGAACAACCATCAAACTTAGATTTTAGTCGATCATTTTCTCATTACATCACTGAGAGGAATAAATAAGAAATTGGAAGGTAGGACATGCCAACAGTGGCCCATTCTGAACCACTGAAGATCAACACTGCCT
The DNA here is from genome assembly GCA_001675575.1 of Neotoma lepida. NCBI lineage: Eukaryota > Metazoa > Chordata > Mammalia > Rodentia > Cricetidae > Neotoma > Neotoma lepida. Next base: position 65,016 of record LZPO01097443.1, read on the forward strand.
TGGGCAGGGTTTGATTTGGTTCTTACACTGATGAACTATTGTGGTAAGCATATTAGTATCTGTGCTTTGCAAATGGGNCATCACATCGGCGGGATATTCAGAGTCNCACGAGAGATTAGTATTGCTATGATTCATGGTATGAATGCTTGGTATCTAGCTTGCGGCATGATTTTGAAAGTTGTGGAACCTTTAGGAAGTGGGATCTGGATGGTAGAAGTAGATAATAGGGCCAGGCCTTTGAGGGTTATTCTTGACCTGCTCTGACCTCAGTTTCTGCTCTCTGGTTCTGTGAGGAGTGTCTGTCACATGGTCCATGACCACAGATGCTGTGATGGATGCTTTCATGTCCTCCCTGCTCTTCAGCACTGCCACTCTCTGGACTAGTGAGCCTAAATAAACCATCCCCTCAGTTGTCTCTGACAGACAGTTTGTCGCAGCAAGAGGAAAAGTCTAGATGAACCTGACCGCAAAGCCTGTCCTCTTCACTCTATGAAGGAAGCCCAGAGTCAGAAGTATAAAGCCAGCTCTTGTCACTATATGATGAGCAACCTCTCCCATGTCAGGGATGACCTGGGGAGGTCCTCATTAGACTGAGAGACTCTGTGACTCTCCCAGACTTTGTATGCCAACTGGATTCAGTTACCTTCAAAACGTTAAGAGGCAGCATTCCCTCCTGCCTGTAGGCGGTGCTTTGNAGGCAGAATGTTGGCGTCTTCCTACCCACATTCTTATCCTGCTGCCTGCATCCCATGCTCTGGCACTGCCAATATTTGTAGGCAAACANTGACACANGCATGCAGAGCTGAACACAAACAGACCAAGGAAGCCCAGCTCTGGCTGCAGCCTCTGTACCTATCTATGTAATGGAAGTTCTCCCAAGTACCCCTCTTCCTTGAAAACGACTCTTATAGTTTAATTACAGCTAAAGGCCTTATCAAAATAAATGACATCTATGTGAGAGAATAAGGACGCAGTAACAATGGGAAAAATGATGAGATGGGGACAGAGATCGCGGGGGGAGGATTTGATTATAGATGCTAGGGTGGTTCCTATTTTCAACTTCTAATTCATCTAAGATCAAATTTTAACAACACTACAATTTCCGTTTTTCTCTAATGCCAATAAAACCTTTAAAAATAGAAAGGAAAAAAAGAAACTGACTCTTGTTCTTGGCAGTAACAGTGACTCTGGAGAGGGTGGTCCCCTGGGGAGGATGTAGCAGGATAAGACTGTAGGGAAATGGACAGAAGTTCNGAAAGTGTNACCCACAAAGAAACCCAAGTCTTCTGAGGTGGCCCCTTGTGTTGTCCCCTCTCTTTCTCTGCTGGAGATGCATTTAGCTTTTATCTATCTAGCATGTCACCAAGTACTGTGTGAGAGGCATACTATACCATGCTTCAGTGCATACCAAAACAGTTTTGATCTATCATAAATTCAATCAACATCCATGAGAACAGTTTGAAACTATGCAGCACATGTGAATNAGGCAGTGATGTGTAGAATATTCTATTCTAGTTCTTTTAAATGTACACNTAGTCAGATCTAATTAGTTCTTCTTGACTGACATCTCTCTTTTCTTGTTCTAGTTTGGAATAAAGGCCCTAATGTTAACAGCTAGACCTCAATACTGTTAAGGCTAGTCTGATATTCATAGCCAGATCACCTTGTTTCCCTTCTTCATATAATTTCACAAAACATAACCCAGGATAGACCAGTTTGGTACCATGACACAATAAAACAAAGCAAAACAAAAAGCCAAGACTTCTTCCTAATTTTGTCTTCACAAAAATAGAAAGATCACCATGAGACTCACCAGGTACCTCATTGTGGAATTGTCCTGTTTTCTGAGAGCCTTACTAAATCAAAGCTTAAATCCTGTATGTTCTTTCTGATGCCCTTTTAGGAGATACTTCAGTTTTCTGTGCTCTTTCTCTTCCCTAGTACAAAGAATAGTAAACCCAGTAATTTTAAAACCCACAAACATTCTGGTTGTGCTTTGGCTGTAGTGCATTGAACAGACAACCTCATACTCAACAGACAAACTCATAGACACACCTCATAGTCACACCTCACAGACACACCTCTCCCACCACTAAACCCAGGTATCTAGTAGCCTCCTTCACCTTCCTCCACCATGCATGCAACATCTGTGAGGTTCATGGTGCAAAGGTCATGGCAGAGGGGTATATCATCCCTTCTTTCTTGGATTTTGTCTTGGTTGGTTGATTTTTTTAGACATGGTCTTCACTATGCAGTCCAAACTCCTGATTCTCCTGCCTCAGCCTCATGAGTTGCAGGTGTGTGCCACCNGGTCACCTTCCTTGTGCTCTTGACAGTAATATTTCTTTTTTCTTTTTTCTATTTCTGAGGTCTTCTGGGTAGATTCTTTTACATCTAGCTAGAAGGCCAAGACTCCTGCTTGTGAATGTGGAATTTAGGGTGTCTGTCATCTCAGTCAGGAGGACTCATGTTACTCTCCACAAGGAGAAATTCAACACAACAGCTTGTGAAAAACTCATACAGACCTGCCCAGTTGAATAAGGGGAGGGCACACACTCTCTGGGTGTTTCTTACCTATACAGGTAAGTATGCAAGTGGACTCCTGGGGAGGAAGTCAGATGCCTGCTGGGCAGGGCTGGTTTCTGCATTAGTAAGGTGGGCTAGGNACAAATGTTATGTAAGACGGTCATGGAGTGAACTGATAAGTGCATGCTCTTTCTAAACAGGGGTACTTTAGTGGCTGCTGGTTTTGCCACGATTTTTAAAAGTTAAGTGGAAATGCAAAGTATAATATGAAATCTGATTTTCTGNTGTTAGCATTAACTTCAAGTGTTTAAGAACACTGTGTTTTCAAAATAATTACAGAGGAAAATCAGCCTGTTTGTTTCTGCTATGTANCCCTGTCCTATGATGATCCCNTCTGTTACAGAGTGAGATTAAAGTACAATCAAAACACCGAGAGATTGGCGGGTCACTAGCTGTGTTGGTCTATGAAAATAAAAGNTCTGGGAACATCTGGCTTTCCTTATACAGGTGTACCCTTCTTGGATAATTATTTTTATCATATTAAATATTGGATAATTATTTCTATCACACTAATCTCCATAGCAAATTCTATTATAAACTAACAGCTTAGGGGAAATAAGCAATAAATTCTTAGATTGTGAATCATAGTTTGAACTTGTTGAAAAATATTATAAACAAAGGGATATACTTGTTTGAAATTTAAAAAAATCAAAATTATGTTTATTTTTTAGTCAGGCCCTTTAATATGGTTATTTAATGAGAATAGATCTGATAGATTATGCTCTAGTTTGGTTTCTGTTGCTGTGAGAAAACACTGGCCAAGAGCAACTTAAGGAGGGGAGGTTTTGCTTAGCTTACAGCTTCCAATCCACCATCCAGGAGGCCAANGCAGGAGCTGAAACTGAGACCATTTGATGCTATTCACTGGCCTCCTCCCTCTGGCTTGCCGCTCTCCCTGCTTTGCTCATCCTTTTCAAACAGCACCAGTTTGCCTGTCCTGAGACAGCACCCTCTGCTGTGGGCTGGACCTTCCCAGATCAATGAGCAAGGAAGAAAATCCCCACAGGCAGGTCTATCTGCTGGAATTCCCTCATGACTCTAGTGTGTGTCACCTGGACAAAACTAAGCAGCATGGTGGCCTTGTGAATCAAGCCATGGGAANCTGTGAACCTGGATATCAGGGGCTGGTTTCTGCTTCTTCAGGCAGCAGACTCTTATTTCTCCCTGTGCTCATCCTTTCAGATATGACTTAACTGGTGGTCAGTTGTGGCTCTGTAGATTCAGGACCAAATGCCACAAACAACTTTTCTTCTTCTTCTTCTTCTTCTT
>LZPO01097443.1:69350-83239 GCA_001675575.1 Neotoma lepida
CTCCTTCTTCTTCTTCTTTCTTCTTCCTCCTCCTCCTCCTCCTTCTTCCTCTTCCTCTTCCTCTTCTTCCTTCTTCCTTCTCTTCTCCTTCTCCTCCTCCTCCTCCTTTTTCTTCCCCTTCCCCTTCTCCTTTTTCTTCTTTTGACACATTGTTGAAACTTTGCTTTTCTTTGAAATGACTGTTTAGAACTTGCCAAAATCTCAGTGTCCCAAAGGATCCAGAGAAAACCAATCTAGTCATAAGTGACAGCCTTCTGTGCTAGGTTTAAACTGAGCATGTCTTTTTAGAATCTGNAAATTCAGAGTGTGGCACTTGCCCTATGAAAGCTTAATTTCACTGCAGTTACACAGAGAAGAATCTCAACATCCATCAAATTCAACTCAATGGCTACTAAATCCCACTTTAAAAAATGTTTGACATATTTATTTGGCCTATTCTTAACCCCCACACACACCCCTCAGTAATTGAAAACATACAAACTCCATCCTTAGCTTATCTTGAATAGTTTTAGTAGAAAATCTCTTTTGTGGGCTCATTATCTCATTATTTTAACCCATCTCTGTGTATAATTTGCATCTCCTTCCATTGGTCCCATGTTCATGAGTTTACCCATCACAGATCAACAATTGTTGGGAGGAGGGGAATGACATCTGTAGTAAACATTCCTAAGCAATCCAGAAGAACAGTGGGTTGCATGGCTATTGCACAGACTAGATAGTGTAAGCAATCTGGTTATTTAAAGGACACAGAAGATTGGGTATCAGGACTATGCAAACCCTAAATCTCTTTATATGGGGCATCTGAGGGTTTGGCATCTACAGTGTGATGTAGAAAGTAATCCTCCAAGATGTGAAGGATTACTCCATTGACTTTCCTTCAACATGCCACCTTTTAGGTTGTCCAGGAGAGCACACACAGGTTCTCTACTGGGTAGGAGGATGCATTGGATTCCATCACCATCTTGATGCCTTGCTGTCTTCAAGCCTGTGCCNGTATACCCTCCTTATTTTCTTGTGCTCCATTTTGTTTAAATCCATCTTAAAGAGTGGTACCCAGAAATGCCAATGCCAGTAAGTAACAAAATTTTGTCTCATTTCTTATCTATATATAAAAGCATCTGAATAACTTCTGTTATAATTACTTGGTACGTTTTTGAGATAGGCTCTCTCTACATTGTCTAGTTGGCCTATAACTCCTGACCTAATGGCTCATGCTGCCACAGCCTCCTCAGTAGCTGGTACAATGAATATGTAAGATTGTTTTAGCTTTAAAAAAATCTCTTTAAATGATTGAAAAATGTTTGAGCTTATCTTCAGTTAACACACATGTAATAAGAGCTCTGCCTTTGTCAAATTTCCTATTGTTGGACATGTGCATGAGTCTTGCATTGTCCAAGTGTTTTGTCAGAAGCACCATGTTCAGAAGCTGCATGGTATAGTGTTGGAAATACTCATCAAACCCTCTTCTTTTGCTTCAAAAGCACTTCGTATGTTCATATTCATCCTAAAATAACACATTTATTTTTTTCCTGCATTCAGATTTTAGGGGAATTTGGTTTTTGAGTAAACTTGCATAAATCTCTCTTTATTGAAGGTGCAGACAGAGGCAGGAGGGAAATTCCAATGTCTGAATCTCTGCTTTCCCAAACTAGCATTTCATCTGGGTGTGGGGAGCAAGGGTGCAGTTGCAGCTGTAGCCAGCTGTGGGGTATTACCTTAATGACAAACAGTTTCTTTGTTTTGTTTGTTGTGGCAACCTGGAAGGAGTTAGGTCATTGCCACACAGTGAGTTAGCAAGACTTTTAGGGGTTTTTTAACACCCCCTGACTGATGGAGATGCTTTTCTGTATGTTGTGAATGTGTGTTGCTCTGATTGGTTGATAAATAAAGCTGTTGGCCAATGGTGAGGCAGAATAAGGTTAGGCGGGACATTCTAACTAGAGAGAGAAAAAGTAAAAAGCAGAGCTGAGCAGACGCTGCTAGCCACCGCCAGGAGAAGCAAGATATGAAGTTATTGGTAAGCCACGAGCCACGTGGCAAGTATAGATTTATAAAAATGGGTTAATTTAAGATGTAAAAGCCAGCTAATAGGAAGCCTGAGCCATTAAGCCATAAGTTTGTAAATGATATAAGCCTCTGTGTGTTTACTTGGGTCTGAGCAGCCGTGGGAGCCTGGGTGGGACACAGAAAAACTTTTTCTTACAAATGGTGCCCAATGTGGGGCCAGACTTTCTACCTAAAACTTAAAAAAACTTAAAAAAAATATTCTAAAATTGAGCTAAAAACAGCTTTCTACTTCATGTCTCATGCGGGCCGAGATATAGAGAGGCCAGGGTACAGAGATGCCATGACATGCAGACTTGAGCTACACTATGGCGGGTTCGCAGTGTGCAGGCTTGAGCTAAGCAGCATGGCAGATTCCTGCTGCGGTACACAGTAGCATCTGCAAGCTGCACAGGACACTGCATGGTGGATTTAGCTTTCACTCATACAGACAAAAAGAGTTTATGGGCCAGCTGCATGCTATCCTGATGGCAGCATGGACCCAAGAGTTGGCAGGTAAAAGCGACTCTCCTGGGTACTCCCCACCACCATGTTAAAAAGCTGAAGTGGGCAGAGTCAGCAGCCAAGGCTGCTGGTCTTAGCCATGCAGTTTAGCAGTTTAAAATCTTTCCTGGCTAAAAAAAGATTATAGATTCAAAATAAGACAGATTCAGATTAAATAAACCTCTGAATGGTTTACATTGTGTGCAAAATGTACATAGGCTTAAAAGAAAAAAATATATACAGTTATATAAAAAATAGATAGTTTTAAAAAATAAAGTCTTTAAAGAGACAGTAAAAGTAATATAATAAGCCACGTAACAATGGCTACACAGAAAATCTGGATTGTGTTTTCCTGGGGATTTTTAATTACAGAGAGACATTTGATTATAAAAGCTGCTGAGTTAAATCAATATGCGCATTTTAAAGGTATCTCAATTTCAAAATTTATGTCTAAGGATATTTTGCTTTAAAAAGGAAACTCTGCTTTTGTTTCTACAGGAAGCAAGAGGCTATGGATTTGTTCCAGGTTAAGATGGATCCTATTTGATCAAGCCAAACTTCCTAAACCTTAACAGATGGTACCTATCAACAAAGGTTATAGCTGGTCTTCCCAAGACTTGACCATTATCTCCAATTTTCTCAAGATCCCCATAAGACTACCAGCACCTCTTATCAACAGGAAGTAGCCTAAAAAACTATGCACACATTCCCAAAAACTAGATTATGGATGTTTGTCTTTGTTTAGATTGTTGGTTGTAAACTGTTATTGGTCATAGTCAATCTCTTTCTAAAAGAAGAAAGGGGGATATGATACGGAAATACAGGATATAGATATGATAGGATAAAAGGGTAGATTGTTGAACCACTTTTAAAAAGCAACTTGTTCAAAATGTTTTACTTTGGTATAGATTTTAGTTTATTGATACAAATTTAAAGTTAATTTTGTTATATTGTATATATATTTCTACTCTTATTTAAGGTATTATGTCTGTTTAACTCATTTAAATTACAATGGATAATTAAGAAATACAGATTAATACTTAGTCTTCTATGATAGTCAAATTTATAGTCATGTTAATTAAGTTTTCTAGATATACATAGATATATTTCAATTAGGTAGGTAATCTTCAAACACTTCAAAGACCTACAGAATATGGCATTTAAAATGTTTTTAAAACTTTCTGGACAGTGAGATATGTCTGCTCCTGGCAGCACTGATTTACTTCAAAGAGAAAGATGGGCATTGAAGACGCTGCATATGGAGTTTATCTTCTTGACAAAAATAGCCATTTGGGCAAGAAACTGTTCTTGCCTGGACTGCTTGAGAAAATGTTATATCGACTGGACATACAGGACCCATGGAAAGGTGACCACTGAATTTTACAAGATGAGATGGTCCTTCAGGTTCCTGCTTCGCAGAGGAAACCGCCAGACATTCTACAGGACACAGCGAGAAATGACTGAGAAACTCTGGGCCTATAAGCTGAAGATGAACACCCCAATGATACAGAGGAACTTTGAGTGACTGTACAGACAGACAGCTGTCTCTTTCATTCAAGATATTTTGAAGTTGCTTACAATGCTCTTCCTGTTTACTTAGGTAGTATTATATCCTTCTGAGATCTTTGATGTAATTGAAGACTAGATAGTTATAGTTTTCCTTAGTTATGATAAAAGATAAATTAGATATAAAACTTTAGACTCACAAATATAGGATAAATGATAATATATTTAATTTTACAAAATATAAATAAACTACATATTGTAACTGTAATTCTTGCTTGATAACTGCTTCGTTTTATGTAATTTTACTATGTTAAAGTTAAAACCTTCCTTTTAGATTGAAAGAAAAGGGGAAATGATGAGGATGCCTTTCTGTATGTTGTGAATGTGTGTTGCTCTGATTGGTTGATAAATGAAGCTGTTGGCCAATGGTGAGGCAGAATAAGGTTAGGCAGGACATTCTAACTAGAGAGAGAAAAAGTAAAAAGCAGAGCTGAGCAGACACTGCTAGCCACCGCCAGGAGAAGCAAGATATGAAGTTATTGGTAAGCCACAAGCCACGTGGCAAGTATAGATTTATAAAAATGGGTTAATTTAAGATGTAAGAGCTAGCTAATCTGAGCCATTAAGCCATAAGTTTGTAAATGATATAAGCCTCTGTGTATTTACTTGGGTCTAAGTGGCTGCAGGAGCCCAGGTGGGACACAGAAAAACATTTTCTTGCAACTGACCTTCAAGAGTTCTCTGGATCTCAGTGCTCCTGAAGTACTTTTTATATTAATGTACCCTTCTCAGGTCTGGCCCTTTCTCTAGGAGTTGCCTTATTCCTCATTGGCACTTCCAATGTCTCCATCAATGTGCAAGACTTGATGCTTGGGCTTGCAGAGGCTTTATGTTCTGAGATGCAGGTCCGATGGTGATTAGGTTGTGTGCTGTCTAGCTGAGGGATGAATGTGATGTAGAAGAGCTGGACCAGGGGAAATGAGGGCAATAGCTGGTATTTTAGGAGAAGTAGGGGAAAACTGTCACTTTATGGAAATTATTAAAATGATACTACACTATACTTTGCCTTGCTAAGAACATTAGTTGGTAACCAACCAATGGGAAATAAATACCTTTTCTGACAGGGCTGTAGAAGAAAAAGGCTTGGCTCTGAGTCACATGTAATGGGAAGGTATCTTGCAGTGTGTTCATGGAATACGGTCAGCGTGATGCTGCAGAGAGCTTGGCATATGTGTGAATGAGTGGTTCTGAACTGACAGGTCTGCAAGTAGGTTAGAGATGGAGATCTTTTTCAGTGCAACTAATGTCACATTTCCTTTTAACCCTGTCATTTCATTTCCTCTTTCAGTAAACAGCATCTTCTCCCTGAAGACATTGAGGTTTGTTGGCAGGTAACAGAAATGCATGATCATTGCCCTGCTCCTTGCTGTCCATCCTAATTGTAACATTTGTTTTGTCTCTGAGAGTTAAGTTCCATGACTTGATGGCTGTCATTCTGGGATCCTTTGATTCCCACTGTGACACACCAGGGCTCAATCTACTGTGGCTAGCCCTCACAAAGAACAAATTTCTTTCTCATGGCCTAGTAAGGAGTGTGCCATGCAGATACTTGGAGTATTCACTAAGCTGGTAGGTTTTTAGGGCTTGTAGAATGAGTTTGTCTAACATTTCCCACATCTTGGCATGGTTGGATACCTTCCCTAACAGTGTGTGAAGGCAGGTCTAGTATCTGTATTTTGTTTTGTGTGGGCCACTTATAAGCACTCTATAGAGTGCTCAGGCAGTGTTAAAGGATCACCTTTAGGTGGTGTTTCTGGGTTGCTAAAGCTGCAGCCATGAATGAGAGCATCCTTTTCTTGGCCCCTTCCTCAGGCTGACACCTTACAGAGCCACTTGCATAGGTTCTCCTAGTTTCTGCCTTCTAGGATTAACCACCTGCTATAATTGCTTTGACATTGGAAGTGGGATTGCTAAATTCCTGTGCAGTAAGCTGGGCCCTGACACTGGAGTAGATCCTGGTAGAAGGAAGATTTATGGCATCAAAAGGGACAAGAATTGTCTTGAAAACACCTTCTGGGGTGTCCTTTGTAGTGTCCCAAGAGTGCATTTGTTCCCTGCTGGATGCTGGAGAAGTAGGATCATTTCTGTTAGTCTGTAGGTCTGTAGTGTTCAGGGTCCTGCTTTTTTTCTAGCAAGAAATCCATCCAGAGACACCATGGCTTCCCAAAGAAACAGAATTACAGAAACTGTGTTTATCCTGTTATGGGGAAACAAAAATAAAATGGAGAATATATGGCACACTCAATTTCAAGGCTACAACAATCAGGTAGCCAAGGGGGGTAAGTGGGACAGAAACAGGAGGGAAGCCACATGGCTTTGCCCTCATTCCTCAGCTTTGGGAAGGTTTGGGCTTCAGCCTAGGGCACAGTGATGGGAATGAAAGTGAGTTGAGGAGACCAAGATGGCAGGAATAATCAGGGAGCTGCAATTGTCAGGACCAATGTACTAGAGCATTTTAGAATCATTCTTCAAAGTTGTAGTTCTCACCGGGACTACACAGAGTCTCTAAATCAATTCTGGAAAAATTATTTTCTTTGCAATTTTGAGTTTTCCAATTAGTGACCATGATAGATCTTTTATGTATTTGGGTTTCATTTAACTTTTCTTACTACTATGTCATTTTTCTAACTCAGACATCTTGCAGTGCATTTTTAAACTAAATTAATGATTATGTGTTTGCTTATTTATGATGATAATGTGTTTTAAGTACAGTTTTTAATTGTTTGCTATTTGCATATAGAAATTCAGTCTCTATTTTCATATTGAATTTGTATCTAGAAACCCAAATAATACAACTTACTAATTTTAATAACCTGTAGGTTTTGTGGGACATTTCCTGGAGAAATGTAAACAAATGGCTATGGATGTCCAGGAGAGCACCAACAATAAGAAATGATTCCATCCAAGACCAGCTTGTGAGTCAATAGGGATTTGATGGTTATCCACAGAAGCATGAGTGGCTCAAAAGCAGATGCATGGGTGCGTGCTCACAAAAGCAGATGCATGGGTGCATGCTCACAAAAGCAGCATCAATGAAGCGCCCTGTAGCCAGCTCTCCCTAGAGTCCCTTCTCCACCAGTGAGAGTCCCTTCTCCTCAGGGAGAGTCTTCAAGAGCTTTTTGACATTTTTGTGGGTTCTTTCAGCTTTCTTGTGAGTTCATGAGCCTCCCACCTTCCCTTAAAGAGGGACTGTTTCAATTTAGAGAAGATACACACAGTCCTCTCCACCCCTTTCTTGGCCTCTTACTGTTGGCTCATTTTCCATAATGTTCCATAAGCCTTGGAAGGGGTTGATGGGAACGTCTTTCTGAAAATGTGTTGCTCTAATTGGTTGATAAATAAAGCTGTTTGGCCAATGGTGAGGCAGAATAAGGTTAGGCAGGACATTCGAACTAGGGGGAGGAAAGAAGAAAGCAGAGCTGGGGAGACGCCATTCTGCCATCTAGAGAACAGCATGTAATGGCACACAAGTGGAACACATAGCGACATAGATTTATAAAATGGGTTAATTTAAGATGTAAGAGCTAGCTAGCGAGAAGCCTGTCATGGCCATAGTTTAAAAATGATATAAGCCTCTATGTGTTTACTTGGGTCTAAGCGGCCTTGGGAGCCGGGTGGGACCAGACAAACTTTCGCCTACAGGGGGTGATATAGGGTCTGATTATTTTCTGCCATTTATGGTTGAGCATTGGGCTACCACACTGCAGGAATAAGCTTTTAACTCAGCAGTCTGATGGTTACCAGTTTCTGTAGTAATTATTATCCTGTGTAAAAAGTAAATTTCACTCCATGACTGAGGCTGATAAATTAATGAAAATGTTTAGAACATTTAATAGGCATATATAATATGTTTATCAAAATCAATAGCAGCAGTTGCCCCCACTAATGCTTATGGAGACTTAAATCCAACCAGAAAGGTATTGATTGCACCTATAATTAGCATGCCACTATTGCACCAGTAAGTATATATTGCCTATCATGTGGATAGAATAGCAAGCATACAGGCTCCACAGCTGAGAAGGACTGATAGCATCTCATATCTGTAGCTGAAATTTCTCTGCCTGGCTGTAACCCACCTCTCTGATGTTACCACCAATACATATTAAAAATACCATGATTTATGAGTCTCTTTGTTCTGTTACTTCATGACAGTGCTTCCATGTTAGAACATGGAGTTTGGGGTAATCTGTGTTACCAAGCCATAGTCACTCAAATTTGGCTCCAGAATAAACTATCATCTCTTATTTCTTTTGAGATGAGAGATGTGTTTCTGTATGGACACATGTATGACTTGTGAAAAAATTTGCTGTGAAATAGTGATGTTAAACCAGAGGTTGGCTTTTATAGATCTTGCATTTACTGTTTTTTGATGACATCATTTTCTCTTGTGCTATATTTTGTCTTTTGCTTTTTTCTCAGACCCCAGGAGCAACTAATCATTATACATCGTGTATATGTACATATGACTATCTACACATAGATCTATGTATATATACATACATGTATATATACATGTATGTGTATATGTGTATGTGTATACAAGTGTGTGTATATACACTACAGAGCCTCAATATGAACTTTGTTTATGACAAATGCTCTGTGATGCCCTTGTTCCCATGAGGTCACCTATGGTGCACTTCTGGGAATTCATTCCTGTCACAGATTTAGGTTACCCCAAATTCCATGTTCTAACCTGGAAGCAGTTTCATAGTTTTACAGAACAAAGAAAGCCATGAATCAGGCAAGTTTAAAATACATTGGTGGGTTTAAGAGAGGAGGTTTCATCAAAATGAGAAAGCTTTCCTACAGGCCCAAGATGCTACCAGATGGACATTCTTAACTCTTGGGTTAGTGGGAACTAGTGATCTTTTAATTTAATATATTCCAAAAGATTTTTTTATCCATTAGTCACAGGATGTTAGTTCTGACACTGAGGTGGGTGACAAATGGCTATTCTGCTAGCCTGAGATCAGGTAATTAGCCAACAGACCTGCAATATTCCAGCCTCTCACTGCAGTTCTGGTCAGTCTCTACAGACAGAGCGTCTTTCCAGGAATTCGCTCACAGTTTATAATAGTTGAAGAAGTCATATTGAGTGAAACTCAAACTGAAAAACAACAGCTATTCATTTTATTGACAAAATGATGCACCAAGGATTTGCCTTTTGTCTTGGAGTAAGACTTCCACACCCTGTGACTAAGAACTGCTTGGGAGTCCCAGAAGGTTCTCTTTGAAAATTGTCCCTTCAAGTAACCCTAACATGTATCAAAATTCAACCTGGAACCTGGAGAATAATGCACACTTTAATTGAAAATGTGTGCAGAAGAGGAGTGGAAGTTTTCTTTTCCGTCAGAAGCTCCTCAGCTCTTTGAAGTTATAGGCTGAAGTGTATTTTGTGTTCACTGGACAGATGTGACCTGGGAAGCACCACTGGAGTTTTGTATATTTCTCAGTTTGATGCTGGATCCTCTTCCCCAAGCAGCAGTCCATACTTTTGTATTTTGTTCTTTCTTTTGAGAAGCTGGTGTTCTGTGTGTAAAAACCATTGTCACCACAGGCCAGGCAAGAGTTTTCCAAGATGGCTGGACCTAGAGCAGTCTAATTGCAGGGGCTCTGCTAGGGCCCTTTGCTTTGGCCCTGACCATTATGACCCCAGAGGACCTGCTGAGGGAAGACACAACACGCATAGTGATTCCAAAGCTTGGGGTCCTCAACACTACTTACCTTCCCCACCCGACACCAGCACCCCTGACAAACTGGTGTGAACTAATGTCTGCTTCCTTCCTGATGCCTCAGGAAAGAAAAAGGGACGCAAACGAATGAAATATTGCAAATGTCAAAATGTATTTCAACTAAAAATGATATTTTTCCAAGGAGATCTAATGAGAAAGCTGTTTGAAAGACAGAGTTCGAGTTTCTGGTTCCGTATTTAATTAACTCAATCTGACTTTTATTACGCTTTGTATTATGTGTTTCCCTGTTCGGTAAACAAACAGCAGAAAATTAAACTAAGGCAACTGCCAGCCTGCAGTAAATTTAATTGAAAAATAATGAATTGCCACAGGGGACCATTGGGGTTTTTGCAGATAAACTTATTTTTCCTGGAAAGTCTCCACTTGCCTTTTGTCACAATTTGATGAATAAAAGGCATCAAGGAAGTGGAACATGGCGGTTGATGGCAGGGTGCGAGGGTGGACAGCCTTGGAGAGTGTTTCGTGGGCTGAAAGTCAGCTCCAGGCTTCCTCCAGCAGGGCATCCAGGAGGATGCGAAGTGCTCTCCTGGGCCTGCAGAGTCCGTGGAGACTGTGCCCTATCACCCTTCCCTTTGGAAGGAAGAAAGGCGACCCTGGAAATGAAGGGAGCACATGATTTAGAGGTCAGAAACCTTCAGACAAAAACAAGACACACTCCCCAGAACTCCATGCATCGTGACTAATAACCGTTGAAGTCATTTGAGCCTGATATGAATCAAAGGTATTTCTAAACATTTGCCTATTTGTTTTCTTGACTTGATACCTTTTCCTGGTGCAGAGGTATCTTCTAATGATCTCCTGTTGAAGTTTATGGCCAGCCAGGAGGAGGTTTGAATTATATCAGGAAAAGAGAAGGACTTCCAGAGTGACAGGAAAGAGACCACATCTGGTTCTCTGTCCCACGGTGTGGAGAACAGGTGTCTGCTTATCAGATTGTAGATTCTACCTCCTGAATTCAAGGACTGGCAGTGGAAAAAAATAAATAAAAAAGCCCACTGCTGCACTCCCTACCCCAGCAGGAAGGCACCGGTGGGTCTCATGGAAATACATGTCCTGCTCTCTCCTGTTGCTCAGTGGTGGCAGTATTAGCTGGCACTAACTCCCACACAAGGACCTGCACCCTTTGTGGCTTCTCTCAGGAGGCTGTTGGGGGAGAAAAGCATGCACTTTTTGGTGTTGGACCTTAGTTTGGAGAACTACTTCTGGCTCATGGGATTTGAAGAACCATTCATTCATTCATTCATTCATCCGTTCAAAAACTCAGTTCTGATGTTTTTTTTTAATTAATTAATTTATTTATTAATTAATTAAACAGATCTTCCACTCCTTTTACATACCAACCTCAGATCCCCCTCTCCTCCCTCCTCCTGCCCCACCAGCTCCCCCCCTCAACCCACCCCCATTCCCACCTCTTCTAAAACAAGGTGTCCCATGGTGTATCCCCAGAGTCTGGCACTCTCAGCTAAGGCAGGACAAGACCCTCCTCCCACCAAACTAGTGGAGATGCATGAACTATGGACCCATGGCTGAGAAGCCCCGATGGGCCCTCATCCAGAGACAGATGGAAGAAGATGCGAGATTCATGGCTGGGCACCATGCAGAGCTCCAGGAGTTCAACTGATGGGAGAGAGGAGAGGTTCAATGAACAAGAGACGTTGAGATCATGAAGCCAGCCAAACTGGTGGAAACGCATGAACTGTGGACCAATAACCGTGGAGCCCCCCCATGGTGCTGAACTGGGCCCTCTGGAGGCTTGAGACAGTTGTTTGGCTTGAAGTGTCTGAGGGCCCCCAGGCGGTAGGATCAGGATCCATCCCTGGTGCAGGGGCTGACTATTTGGAGCCCAGTGCCTGAGGTGGGACACCTGGCACAGTTCTGATGTTTTTACATTTAATTATTTTGTGTGTATGTGTGCAGGCACACATGTTTACATGATCACATGTGTACATCAAAGGACAGCTCCCATATGTAGGCTCCAGGGATCGAACTCAGGTCATCTGGCTTGGCAGTGAGTGCCTTTACCCACTGAGCTACCTCAGTGGCCCTCAATAAATATCTTTCAACACCAAGCATGCACCTGTAGCTGTGGGGGCCATATTTGGTAAAAGCAAAATATATTTCTAAAAAGATGAAAGAGAGTCCTGGACCCCATGGAATATCTGTTTTCCTGGGGAAGGACAGACCAGGGAAGTAGAGAATACAGTATAACAAAATGACAACTAATAGTGAAAGATAACATGGCAATCCAGAGGGTTATATTCAACCTCCTTGGGAAGGCAGCATTTGAGTAGTCTCAGAAAGAAAAGCATGCTTTGTGAACCCCCTGCAGACACTCTAAGGACTCTTAAATCCAAGCAGGATGGCAGTCTGGTAGATGGCCTTAGTCAGAAGACACACACAGTGTGACTGTGGGTCTAGTATAATGAACAGACTGTAGAAGGCCTGGGCAGATTTTAGACAGACTATGAGACCAGGTGCAGTGGTAGGAAGGATGACAGGGGCCTGGGGCAGGGGCCTGGACCAGGTTCTTCATCATGAGTGTCTGCAATCATCTAAACTTAAGGCTCTTCAATCCCAGTGCTTCTCACCTAAACACCCAGACCCAAAAAGATAATTTTGTGATGCATAATTTAAACAAAACCTAGTTTGAGAAACACGTAGAGAATAATACTGATATTCTTTGACAAAATAAACTAGCTTACATTTTCCATTTACTTGGTAGTTTGGTTTCCATCCATTGATATTAAGGTTCTGGGTACCTTTAGTGGTTATGTGTATTTCTTGGAGATAACATATAGTTTTTGTTATTGTTTTATAATCTGGTCTGATAGTATGTATCTTTTTAGGGATGAATTGAGGCCACCTACCATCATCAGCATTTTAGTCATAATCACCACCAACATCAGCACCACCACTATCATCATCATCATTTTCATCATCATCACTACCACCATCACCATTATTATCATCATCATGTTCATCATCCCATTGTCATCACCACCACCATCAGCAACAGCATCTTCACCATCACCAGCATTTTCACCCCATCATCATTGTCACCATATTCAAAACAGCAGCAATTCACATTTTAAAGTCATCAAATTATTCTGCTACCCAGTGGATGGATCTTTTTTAGGAAGGTTTTTCTTTTTCATCTGTCTGAAAGAATAAATAGCCACATTTCCTTTACCTTCTGAATGGTAACATGAGTGATTCTGAGATCTCACTACCAGAATTGGAAGATATATGTAGATATGTATGTAGATATATGTATGTAGTAAAAACAAATTGATTATAAACTGAAAATACCGAAACAAACAATCAAATTTGGTTGAGATCAGTGTGAGATAATCTGTAGATGCAAATACATCAGAGACTTTAGAGAAGGAGCCAGATGACCAGGAAAGTCACAATTCAAACCTCACTGGGATTATCATGTTTGAAACAATAAAAGTAACAGGCCTGATTCTAATATTAGCTGCTTGAGGGTGTAACTGCATAGCTACCACCAGACATAATTAGACAGTCTGTGATCTACCCTTTATATAAGCATTTGATTCTGTGACCAGCCCAGAGTTAGAGTTCTCACCGAGTAAGACTGTGTCTGAGGTCATCTTGAAAGGGTTTGAAAAGCTAAAGGGCCTTGTTGATAACTCAAGACAGAATTTGGCAGCATCTGATAGACATCAAGCTGTAGACAGACAGGGATAATGGGGGAGGGGTGTCATGGAGTACACATTGGAGGCAGCCTTCAGTAGTCTTCAGCAGGGGTGAATGCTTACTAAAGAGTATCCAGTGCAAGAGATGTTTAGTCTGCACACATGGCTGATCTCACAGTGAGCTCATGGGGTCGGTACTAAGTCAGAGCCACAGGTTGAGACGATGAGAAATAATTTTTGTTATGGGAGGTACATGAGAACTCCCTGAAGTAGCCACTTAACCCAAATATGCTGAGACTGGAGGATAAGGCAACAAACAGATTCTAGCTAGAGGGAGATGAAGTTCCATCAGGGAAGGGGAGGG
>LZPO01097443.1:83314-96858 GCA_001675575.1 Neotoma lepida
CTGAAATGAAGCTGGAGAAGAGGATAGAGAGACAGAGACATCATTGCTCTTAAAAGCTTTTGTAGAACTCTTTGTACTCCTGGGTGCAAATTCTTCACCACCGCCACTTTGAAAATAGCCATTTGTCTTAGGGGTAGGGTCAGGTTCAGGTGCAGTGGTGATTTCTGCAAGAATGTAGAGACTGAAGGAGTTCAGCTGGTAGCAGACACAAAGCAAGGTTTAGAACTAGAACAATGAGCCAGAGATCCACATCCCCTTGGAGGGTTTTCCAGCCCAACTGGATCATTTCCCCTGAGAGAAGCTTAGGTCCCACTTGTACCAGAGGTATAGGTGATAGCTCTTATTGCTCTTGACCCCTCCCGGTGAGGAAAGGGAAGTGAAGCCGCTGATCCCAACATTTTCTTTTCCAACTTCCATTCTATTTGCTTCTAATAGTTAGTGCATGGAATAAAAAAAATGACAGATTTTTATTTACTTATTAATTAATATTTATTAATTTTATATTTATTTATTATTTATTTATATTAATAAAAATTAAATGCCCAGCAGCTCTTCTATCTCCTGGGAGTCATCACCCTCTTCTTTTGCAATGTCCACATACACTTGACTATTATGTGGACATGCATTTCCTTTTATAACGAATATGATGGGTTGGGGGAAAGGGTGGAGAACTCAGTTAAGGCACCCAGAGTGTTTCCCTGAGGCCTCTTGATGACACAGAGGGACAGTATTTCCTTCTCTGATGAAGGCTTTTAGAAGACATCAGACTAGCAGTTGTTAGAAAGTTAGCTCTGCTGCTGTAGGAGAAGTCATCTAACAGGAAAAAGTGAAGAAAACCACAGGTCAGCCCAAAGCAGAATCTGATTATGCTCTGCATTTTACAGAACTCATGTCCTTTACTCAGTCATCTTGAGGACACCAGGATCCCATACCTGTGCTGGCTAGTGTTTGTCAACTTGACATAAAATATAGTCACTCAATCACTCAATATATATAAATAATTTATAATATTACTTATAAATGCTTGGCTGATAGCTCAGGTTTGTTACTAGCTAACTCTTACATTTAAATAAACCCATTTCTATTAATCTATGTACTACCACTGTGTAGCTCCTGGCTTGTTACCTCATTTCTACATGTCCTGCTTTCTCGGTGGCTGGCTGGCATTTCCCCTGACTCTCCTAACTCTGCCCTTCCTCTTCCCATCATTCTCTCTGTGTCAGACTGTCTCACCAATCTCTTCTTGCCCAGCTATAGGCCAATCAGTTTTTTATTAACAATGAGCATAATCCACAGCAGGAACCTCAACTGAAGAACTGACCAGATGGGACTGGCCTGGGACCATATCTATTAAGGCATTTTCTTAGTGTTAGTTTGTGTGGGAGGATCCAACCCACTGTGGGTGGTGCCATCCCTAGATGGGTGGGCCTGGGGTGTATGAGAGAGGAAGCTGAGAATGCCAGGAGGAGGAAGCAAGTATAGCATTCCTAAATGGTTTCTCCTTCAGTTTCCGCGTTGGCATCCCTAGATGATGGACCACACCCTGTAAGTCTTTCCCACGGTGGTTTTCAGCCTGTTTTATCAACAACAGAAAGCAAACTAGGACCACTCCTCATCATAACTCCATAAAAGTCAATTTATTTTCTTGTTCCTCTAAGTTTTCCCTAACCTTGTTCAAGTATAGTCTTATTTGCTGGCGATGACAAATTCTACCTTGCAAAGGTCTTACAAATTCTCTCTTTCTCCCTCCTTCCCTCCCTCTGTCCCTCTGTCCCTCCCTCCCTCTCTCCATTCCTCCTTCTCTCTCTCTTTCCTACAATGCCACAGTAAAGTATCCCTGATAAATCGGCATACTTTTCAGAAAAGATTTTGTTAATGCTTGTGCCAATGAACTGAAGTTACACACACACACACACACACACACACACACACACACTGTGCACACTCTTGCACACACCCCATAATTGTGTTGGAGAGTCTACAGGTTAGTTATTGACTGGTGAGGACTCCTACTACTGTGGAGAGTTGAAACATTACAGATTGATACCAATTACCTTGATTACCTTGGGCTGTCTTCAGTTCCCTCGATAACCATTGGCCATGGGCCTCTGTGTCTAACCTGGCGTCCTCACCCCTTTCATGTGAAACTTCCCTGTCCATAGCTTCCACCAATGTACAAACTTCAGAGGTCATCAAATAGCATTTGGGGCCTACGACAGAGACTTCCTTGCTTTGCTGAGAGCTGATGCTCTGTAAAGATATTGCTTTATAACTGTCTTTGTTTGTGAGGGATTGAACTTGAGGTATCAGGCTTGGAAGCAGGCACCTTTACTCACAGAGCCATCTTGGAGGCCTGAGACTCCCTTTTAGGATAAGCAAAGAAGAGGAATTCCTCTTCAGACATACAAGATGCTATGTATGATATGATTCACCAGGACTTCCTGTGGGAATAATTTCATTCTTTTCCTTTTTTTCCTCCCAGAAGCTAGACTCCACACAGCCCCACATTATTTCCTCTGTGTTACAAATGAATGCAATTTTCAAAAAGTCAACAGAGACTTGAGCTGTAACCGTGCATTTGTTTCAGCTAAGCTCCTTCACATACTTCAGGACCTGGGTAGCGGGATGTCTTTCCACAGTTCTTTCCAATTCTAATGAGCTCTGAAGAAGTTTATTTCAAAATAATCCTTCTGTATTAAGCGCTGGCTCATTGACAGGTCTGCTTTTATCATAATTGTAGAAGGGTTATTTTCCCAATGAAGGTTTGTTTTTTCATGAAATTCCAAGGTTTTGCATTGTGTATATGAGGCAATTAGTTTGGGATTTTTGGAATTTATTTTAGACCTGACAGATGTCTTCAATTTGCACACTCTAGGAGGTGACAAACCCCATTAACATTTGAAAGCTATCAATTTAGTTTATCTTTGTTCCCAGTCTGGAGTTATGAGCCAAGCTGACTCTTTTGTTTGTTGCTTGTTTGGGATTTTCTCAGTGTTCTCTCCTCTCTCTCTCTCAATCTCTCTCTCTCTCTCTCCTCTCTCTCTCTCTCTCTTTCCACTCCCTCCCTCCATCTTTCCTTTCCTTCCTCTTTCCTCTCCCTCCTTCCTTCTCCCTCTTTCTTCTCTATTTTTATGTATACAGAAAGGGAAATTGAGGGAAAAATAGGATAGCATTAGTAATTTTGTCCCAGTCAGAATCCAGCTCGTTACTCTAAGAGCCATAAATTATACTTTTAAGAGAAATGAATTTTTTCTGACTAAAATATGTTCCGTTTTGCAGTCTATGATCATGACTACTATCTCGTAGTTCTGTTTTCCTCTCCTCTGTTGGTGACTTAACTCTGGGGCCTGCTCTGTCTTTCTTAGTCTTGTTAAAAAGTTAACAAGTTCTGGGTTGTGTGGACCTCAGCATGTACTTGGGTGTTCCTCCATTGTCAGTCAAATCCTTTACAGAAAGCAGTTGTCTCCTCATTTGAAGTGAAGTCCTCCACTTGACAGTTTGGAATGGGGGTTCAAGCGATGACCTCATTTGGTTTTTCACATGAAACACCCCACAGGTGTTTGTTTTTCCTGCATTCTACAGCTACTAGATAGCTCAGTGGATGCCTTCTGATAACTCTCCAGCCATTACTTCAAAATCCACTTCTCAACTGCTATCCACTTCTCATATGATGTGTAGGACTCATCTGTATTTCTTGGTCATAGATTCTTAAAAAGAGAGCTTCAAGAAATCTGGACTTTGATTGGAACCAGCCCCAGAAGGCAATGGATGTATGTGGTGGTGGTGGTGGTAGTAGTGGTGGTGGTGGTGGTGGTGGCGGTAGTGGTGGTGGTGGGTGGGCGTTGCCTGCATGTTTGCTTTTCTTAAGCCTGCCATATTCTATTTTCAGTAAACATTACATATGTTCTTATTTGGAGGAGTAGGTTGGGGACCGACTTGTCATTGGAGTGTTGGATTTAGATAAAATATTGAATAATTGATTGTGCACACTGGCACACTTATTTCTGAACAGAATGTCTAACTACTCAAGTTTAGTGACATTGAACCCTGAACTTGACTTTCCTTCATTTTGTTTCCTTTCTCTTAGATTAAGTTAAGAACTGAGAGTAGCTATCTTAAGATTTGAAGGCACTTATTCAGCATAACTACCTCAAAATACTTTGGGAATCCACATCCAAATCCATTTAGTGGTGAGATAGTGTAGGTATGCTTACGAACAAGAAGCATGCACTGGCTGTCAAAACCTGATTTCTTCTGGACATTCATTATAATTTAGCAAATCAAGAAAAATAAAATGGGCATTATTGGAAAAGGAGGGTAAATCCTGACTGTGTTGGAATGCTTTCCTCCTGAAAGTAGATACTATAATAAGGAAATAAATTAGTTACCAACAGAATATACAAAATAGAATTTAAAATGAAATTATGCAAAAAAGCACCTTCATGTGTTCAGGAATTATCAACTAAAATACAACAAAATACACTTTAAAACCTTACAACTTACAGGTCTGCTGAAAGGAAGCACATGTGACCACAAGGCAAGTGCTACAGAACTCTGCTGAGTAGTATAAAATACTTTAAAAATGTTTGATGCACTTATTTATTTATTGTGTATGTAGGTGTGTGAATGCCATAGTGAGTGCATGTATCTTTGTGTGCATGTCTGTGTGCCTGTGGGTGTGAGCATGTATGTGTGCTTGTGCGTGTTTGTAGGTCAGAGATCAATTTGTGGGTATTAGTTCTCTCCTTCCATCCTGCAGTTTCCAGGGACAGGACTCAGGTTATCAGACATTGGCAGCAAAGTCTTGACTCACTGAACCATCTCCATGGCCCACAAAAATACTTTTAAATCAAAAGGTCACCTGTATCCCAGGTAAGACAAAAATGATATAAACATTTCAGTTCCCCTCTTGGGAACTGAAATATAGTCAAAATATAGTCAAAAATATAACAATAGTTCAATAAATGTTTCTTTGGAATTAGTTTTTAAAATTTCATACAATCTTTTTTAAGTCCAGGAGAAAAGGACTAAGAAAACAAGAACAAAAGTACTTCCACCAGTGTGTACTCAGCATGGTATTTGTCACAAACCTGTGGCACTCACAGAAGTGCAGCATTAACCATTCCAGGAAAAGGGGCTTCACATACATGAAATAGTATTTTTACTTATTTATGTTTTATGTGTATGATTGTTTACCTGAAAATATGTACACCACATGCATGCAGTGCACATGGAAGCCAGAAGAGGGCATCAAATCCCCTGAAACTGGAGTTACAAACAGTTGTGAGCCACCACGTGGGTATTGGGAACGCAATCTGGGGCCTCGGCAAGAGCGGCAAGTGCTCTCAACTGCTGAGCCATCTCTCTAGCTCCACAAAACTGTAGTGAATGAGGAGTCATCTCAAATTATTTGAATAAAAATTTTTTCAATGAACTATGTTTGTTTAACATGAGAAAATAATTAATTTCCCAATATGAAGTCCTTTGGGAAATAATATCTAACTGAATCATTGAATGGAAGAAAGAAAGTCTAAATTGCCCATAAGACAAGATTTTTAAGAACTAATGAAANTATGTTGCTATCCTCAGTAATTGAGCTCTTACTAATCTATAAGAAATATAAAACTATAGAGGAACTTATGAACCCAGACATAAACCATGGCAGCAAATCACTAATGAAGGCATAGGAATGCACACAAAAACATTCAAATATTCTCAGCTATGCTAGTGGCCAAAGAAATAAAAATCACAATTCAATATTGTTTTTTGTCCCAAACTAGCAGGATCTTTAGACCTGCTAGTTCTTTTTAAAGACTACCAGTGCTGGGCAGAGCACAGCAAATGGACCTTCTTGTATGTCACTGGTGGCTGTATACAAACGGGTAGATTTCTGGAGGGCATTTGGCAGTGTGTGACAGGGTACATTAGAATGTGCATATCTTTTCACCAGGGAATGTCACATTTAGAGGTTGATGAGATGTCTATAAAGATAGCTGTGCAAGGGTGGCCACGATCTTCTTTCCCATTACTGTGAAGATCTGAGCCAAATTGAAGCCTTCGGAAGTACAAGACAGAGCAAATAAACTGTGCTATGTACATACACCCCTTCAATTCAGCAAATAATTATTTATGTGAAAGACAATGAAGACCATCAGAAAGTTGAAAGACACTGAACTAAGGAAGTCAAGCTAAGTAGTAATGAAGTCTGGTAACCACGAATCTCTCGTGTTCAGCTTCAGGACAGAGTGGGCAAAGCAGGAGCCAGCAACATGACCCCTGCAGCCTGCAGCCTAAAAAGTCCGGGAACAAAGGGCAGGGACATGAATCTCCTCCCAGAGTTCCCTTCAGTTATGCTCCTCAGATTGATCTGAAGTTGGCTAACACCTACTCCCCTGTATCTGACAGGAAGCTAAAACCTTTCCCAGCATCCCTGAGCTTTGCAGGGAATCCTCTGTGTTCCTTCCTTCCTAATGAACTCTGAACTCTGAGTGTCTTCACCAAAAGCCACCCTCGAGGTGGAACAGCTTATCCCCTCGAGTGTTTAAATCAGTGCCCCTTCCCAGGGTCAGTGGTCAGTAGTTCATTCCTGATATTCAGCACTTTAGAAGTAGAGACAGATTGGGAGCTCAAGGCCAGCCTTAGCTACATGGTGAGTTCAAGATCAGCCTAGGCTATAGGAGATCCTGTTTTAAAAACAAACAAATGAACAATAACTTCCATTAAACAAACAAACACTTCTGTGGTGATCCAAACATTTGCAATTTTCCCCAAACTCAGATGTTGAAACCTGGTCCCTAGCCAGGGGTCCTAGGAACTATCATCTTTGGGGAGTGATTGGGTCATGAAGGGGAAACTCTCACAAAAAGAAATCAGTACCTTTAGAAAACAGGCCCCAAGAAGCTGCCTTTCCCCTTCTACTCTCTGAAGACAGAGAGAGAAACCAGCCCACCTTGATTTGGGACATCCCAGTCTTCAGAACTCAGAGAACTATTTTCTTTGTCTGTAAGTTACTTGGCTTGGATTGTTTTGTTATAGTAACCCAAGTGGAGCGAGACAGTGCCTAGTTTGTCCTGACCCCTCCACTATAGCACATTTGCACACATCCCATTAGCTATATGTAGACAAGAGAGAGCAAGAAAGATGAGATCTATTTATCAGGGAGGTTATTTTAAAGAGTTGGCTCACAATTATGGGGTCTGGAACGGATCTGAAGTCAGCAGGGCAGAACAGCATGCTGGGATCTGAAGTCTGCAGGGCAGTACAGCATGCTGAGACCTGAAGTCTGTAAGGCAGAACGGCATGCTGGGACTTGGAGTCTGCAGGGCAGTACAGCATGCTGGGACCTGAAGTCTGTAAGGCAGAACAGCATGCTGGGCCTTGGAGTCTGCAGGACAGGAGGTCATGCTGCAGGGCAAGATGGCATGCTGGGACCTG
The DNA here is from genome assembly GCA_001675575.1 of Neotoma lepida. Lineage (NCBI taxonomy): Eukaryota > Metazoa > Chordata > Mammalia > Rodentia > Cricetidae > Neotoma > Neotoma lepida. The sequence continues at coordinate 90,749 of LZPO01097443.1, forward strand.
AAGTCTGCAGGAAACAGCTGGAACTCAGATGGAGTTTCTAGGTGGTAGTTACAAGAGGAGCTACAGACATATTGCCCTTTGCTTGTTTTATTTAAACAGTTTAATTTTTATTATTTTTTTTTAGTTTTTATCTATGTGTATATGTGTGTGTCAGTGTATTGGAATGTGCATTTGGGTGCACTGCCAATGAGGGCCAGTAGGAGACCTCAGATATCCCGGAGCTGGGGTTATAGGTAGCTGTAGAGCCATTCAACATGGGTTCTGGGAACCAAATTTTTGTCCCCTGGAAGGAAAGTATGTACTCATAACCATTGTGGCATCTTCCCATCCCTCGTTCTTTGCTCTTAATAGCTTCCTGTGATTAGAGAGGCCTACTCATATTACAAAGGGAAATCTGCTCCACTCAGATCTTAATCCATCGACAATCAATTACCCATCTGTCATCCATCATTTATTATCTTCTATCTGTCATCTATCTATCTATGTATCTGTTCCCTATCACTTATCTTCTAGCTACCTATCAAGTATCTATCTGTGCCCATCTGTAAAACATCATCCATTCTAACTTTGACTAGACAGCTGCACACGGTAGCCTAGTCAAGGTAAGACATAATTGACCCTTACAACCCAGGCTTCATTCTTTCTCTTTTTTTCTCTGCACTTTCTGCTCCAAAGTCTTGTAAATATTTTGATTTTAGATGAGTTTGATGTCTTTGAATGCTATCCCAGATTCTCCATTCTCTTTCATTTCTCTACAAATGATCCATACATTCACTTCTAGGTCAGAGGAATATCTTGAGGTCTCCAAATCACAAACCCTCCCTGTTTCTGTACTAAATTACCGAACAGTGACCAAGTCTATGTGATAGAATGACTGATGGGCAGGTTCTTGTTTTGTTTGGGTTTGATTTGCCAAGGCTTCCAGTAGTGCACATTTTATAAAGGAGAGGTGTTACAGAGAGCCATTCACTCAGCTTCAATCTGTTTACACTTTACTGCTTATTTACAAATGGAATTAAGTGAGTCTTAGCACAATTTGCATTTAAATAATGAATTGCTTCCTACATCAATTATCCTTTTTTGCATCTATTATTTGATTTTCAAAAACCCAGTGAAGACGGCACAGAAATTATTATAGTTGTCATTGGACATGCATGAATCGAAGACATCAAGGAATGCCTACAGCCTACAGTGAGCTCATCTTGGGTCTTCTAGCTTTGAAAAAGTGCTTTTTTACCACTGAGACAATCCACAACAGAGTGAACACACAATATGCTCACTGTTCCACTGCACAAATTAGGAGGAGGGTTGTAGGTTGACACAAGCTAGAGTTATCTAACAGTAGGGAACCTCACATGAGAAAATATCTCCATAAGGTCTGGCTGTAGGACATTTTCTTAATTAGTGATTGATGGGGAGAGACCAGCCCATTGTAGGTGGTGCCATCCCTGGGCTGGTGGTCCTGGATGCTTTAAGGAAGCAGGCTGAGCAAGCTATGAAGAGCAATCCAGTAAGCAGCACTCTTCTACGGCCTCTGCATCAGTTCCTGCCTCCAAGTCTCTCTTCCATTTGAGTTCCTGTCCTGGCTTCCTTTGATGATGAACAATGCTGTGGAAGTGTAAGTGAAATAAACCCTTTCCTTCCCAACTTGCTTTTTGTAATGGTGCTACATCACAGTAATAGTCCCCCAAACTAAGACAGAGGGGTAACCACAGAGGTCTATTCTGTCCCCCAGTAATATTTAGACAGAGGTTTTCATTAATAATCCTATTCTATGGACCCATTCATAATTTCTGTGTGTATAGTGTCTGAGGTTTTGCTATGTGCTTAGACAGAACCAGTTAGTTTCAGACTATTGAGTTTTTTGCTTCTCTCTGGCTCTCTGGTAGCTCCTCATGTTCAGACCTGCCAGGAAGCCCTGGTGGACTTGGGGAAGACTATTATTCCTTCCAATCAAAGTAGACAATTATAAAACTGTTTGGATTCTTTCCTAGGACCAAATGATCAATCGTTAGGGAAATGGGCCATAGAAACTCATTTGTTTTCTCACTGGGCACCGCTCAACAGTAGGTCTTGATGAGAAATGGCATCTTCAGTGGAAAAGCAATTCTAGATGCCTCAATTGCAAACTAATTATCAGGCTAAATTAAAGCTGTAAGCTTAAGCTAATTGAATCTGTAAAATAACAAAAATATTTTAGCCAGTGGGGATTTCTTGCTATAAATTGAATATGATTTGTCCCCAAGAGTTTATGTCTGGAAGTTTTCTCCTTATGTGGTAAATTTGAGGTACTGGGACCTTAAGAAGTGGGTCCTAGTGGGAAGTAGTTCCTTGAGGAACACTGACTGCCCTTGTAGCACTCTGATACTCACAAGAGTTGAGTTATTATAAGGGAGTCAGGCTGGTCCCTGAGTCCCCTCCCTGCCCCATTCCCACCCCATCACTTTAGCTCCCCATGTTCCTATTCAATCCTTTTCCCTTGCATACACTCCCACCATGGTGTGGCACAGCCAGGGGCTGTCATCAGTCCAGGGTGACCAGTACTGCTGGATTGAGACTTGCAGCCTACTAAACAGACTCTTTTCTTATCAAGTATCTAGCTTCCAGCATTCATACATGAATGGAAAATGAACTCATGAATATAGTTTCATCTTTAACATAGGTTGTATAAGATGCCACCTTAGTGATCTCTAGGTGGGAGGCATTATTTGAAACACTGAGAACAATAACTTAGCAATTTCCACTGGATGAGCTAGTTTTCAGATTTTCTTTTATCTGCATAGGAAACTTGAAGCATGACATAGCTAAGGGGCATGGCTAAGGCCACACAGCTGACAAGGGGCAGAAGTGGGAATGTGGTCCACAGTTCATCCTTAGTCATCATGTTATACATTTCCTATTCATCACACAGGTCAAGGCTTTGGAACCACAGACTAACTGTGTGCCAGGTATGGTACAAGTCTTGTATACTGTTGCCTCCCCAGTGTACCCTCATAATGTTGGAAACATAAACCCTGGTGTGAATGTCACATTTTTTACTAGTTTGAATTCAAAGTTGTTCTCATGTCTGTCTGATTTCAAATCATGCACTAAGTTCACTGTGACACTTGCTATTTGTAGTGAAATTTTTAATTAATGAAACCCCTGAATATTTTTTTGGAAGGATTCTTAAATTCTCCATAAGAATGAAATGGCAGTATCAACTAAGAGGCTAAAATGAGGAGGGAGAGAGAGAGCCCAGATGTTAACACACTACACATCAGTTTCATGAGCTTGGAACGTTATTTACCGTGAATTCACTAAGTTATAACACTGACATGGGTGTTTCTAATATGGTGTTATGAGGACTGAGTAAATTAGTTCATTGTGGTGCTTAGAATGGTGCTTGGCACATGTAAGAATTCATTCTACATGCATTTGTGGGTGTTTATATGTGCATGCCTGCAGTATAGATATATTTTATGAAGGAATGAATTTTCATATGAATGAGTATGTGTATATACATGTTATTGCCTTCTGTGAGGCTTTGCTTTATCTTAGAGTTTAATGATATGTAATTCTGAATGCTACAGAAATCAGAACACAATTGCTCCAACTACTTCGCTTAAAGAGTGTATCAAACACCAAATGCGGAAAATTCAGGACACTGAAGAAAGTTATACCCAGTTAATGGGTTTTCAAAATTTCTGCAGTGGGGACTAACTGTAAAATCATTCCAGAACCCCCCCTGCACAGGTTCTGAAGCTTATTTCACCACTTAGATGGTCTCTTATTCTCTTTGAGGTACTGTAACAAGTACCAGAGGCTGGGGGATGGAAGTGGTGTTTACACCTCATCTCTGAGTCTAAACCTGAGATCTTGAGTCAGCACAGCCAGTGTCAATGGTGTGTGTGGGTCTCTTCCTAGCTCCATGTGGCCTTTCATTGCTACATGCATGAAGAGAGAGATCTTGTGTCTCTTCCTCCTCTCATTGGGTCACTAATTCTGTCATTAGTGCTTCCCTTTTATGACCTCATTGAGACCCAGTTATCCCTTAGAGGTCTCACCTCTCAGTACCATCACACAAGAGTGAACTTGATTGGACCAGATCTCAACTCCTCCAGTCCAGACTTAGTGGAAATATTTCTAAACAGCCCTTTGCTTTGTTCTTTGACACAAAGTTAAACAAACACTCTAATACTGTTGTGGGCAAGTAGTTGTCTTCCTGTAATTCAGACTTACCCCAAGGAATAGTGAAGTAGTTCCATGGTTTGAAGCTCATGTATCTGAGCATCTTCATATACAGATACTCAGAACATTTTTTTAATTGGAGGTATTGCTTCATTCTAAATGAAATACTATTCAACAAAGATGGAAACTTTGCCATCCATGCAACTAACAGCAAATGTGTACAATATGAATTCTCTCAAATTTAGTCTTTACCTCAAAGTGTCTCTGCAGCATCATTAAGTCCACTCATACATATATGCATGATAGACATGGAAGCATTGGCAAAACCCAAGAAAATAACAGCATATTTGCATAAGAAATAAAATTTTAATGTGTACTGAAAATATCCCCTAGAAATTATAAAACAAAATGAAGGCTGGAACAAAAATTGGGTCCTATTCTCACAATTTATTGATTATATAGGAAATAAAAAAATGGTAAGCTTCTTGGAAGAAAAATGAGCAAAAATATGAGTAGAAATTCACAAGAGACAGAAAGTCAATAAGCATTAGAAAGATTGCTCAAGTTTTATCAATTGAATAATGGAAAATAATTTAAAATCAAACATAATTTTCGCCTTTAAATAAGGAAGGTAAGTTATAGTACTCTGTACTGTCAGATGCATGAGGAAATGCCTTCTGCATTAAGAACAGTGGGAGGGGAAATTAATGCCCTTGATTAATCTGAAAAAAAAGTCCATCTCAGTCATGGTGTAGTTATCAACTATTCAAAGTATTTATTCTAAACCATCTAGTAAAAAGCGACATCATGCTTTGATCAATATTTATAAACATAATTCCAAAGGAATTTAACACATCAGCTTAATAACTATAATGTATAGCTATATCAAGATAAGCAGAGCTAAATATATACATTGTACAAATAAAAATAAGAGTAGTAGATGATACACAGATCTAACATTATTTAAACATTATATATAATATATTATACATTAAAACATCTCCATAAATTCTATATTATAATGGTTCATGGGAAGTATATAAAGGTAAAACTAGGTTGAAAGTATACTCATCAAACCTGTGGTAGGAGCTACCTTTATGCAAACAGAGCACAGGATAAGGAAAGGAACACAGTGAATGAAGGGAATTTGGATTGTTTCTATGATATTTTAGAATTTGAATAAAAGAAAATGTAAATTATAGTTACATATAGTTACAATAATAGTCATGTGTGAGTTACACTCCTTTTCAAGTAAAAAGTGTAACAAAATAAAAAATAATGAACTGGCAATAAACAAATAGAAGTTGCAGTAGAAAATGATGCAGCTGGATGTGGTGTTACACACCTGGAGAGTAGAGGCAGAGGGATTGCAAGGTCCAAGCCTTGGGCTAGATAGTAAAATTATGTTTCAAAAAACATAAAGAATACATGCAAATGACATGTCTATGAGAAGAATCTACCAATGGTAGTCAGAAAACAAAGGACAGTAAGGGTAACTGTTGCAGTTATTGCTAATTTTTACTACTAAAGTAGTAAGTGCTCCTGTTGATGAAGTTGTGACAACTTTCCTATATTGTCTGTGGCAGTTTATGAAGCCAAAATCTTTCCAGAATATCAACTTTTAACATCTGTCAATTGCTTAATTACATCATTTAAATCAGCTGTAAAAACATCTACTGAGGAAAAATTAAGGTTCTAAAAATATGCTGGAATATTTGTAGGAATGTTATTCATAGCAATTTATAGTTAGACATAGCATGAATATCTAACACGTGTCACACAACAGTGTGATGGAAGCTGTAACATGAATATCTAACAATGTCACACAACAGTGTGATGGAAGCTTCAGCATGACTATCTAACAAGTGTCACACAACAGTGTGATGGAAGCTGCAGCATGACTATCTAACAAGTGTCACACAACAGTGTGATGGAAGCTG
>LZPO01097444.1:0-13051 GCA_001675575.1 Neotoma lepida
AATGTCAACAAATATTTTGATTGGAAGATTTGAGCTCTAATATAAAATATTTGGTTTTGATTAATATTATCATTTACATAAGTGGTTGAAATATATATGCTTGTACATATATGTATATACATGTATAATTATGGACATATATGTATAAATCTTAGTGAAATGAAAAGCAATTTAGTGGAGAACTGATTTTCATCAAATGGAGTTAGAACAACTCAATCCATAAGAAACTCAGGACAAAGTTAGTAAACTGAAAACAAAAATCAGACAATATTCACACTTTGTATTTATAAATAAATTTTATCTTAATTGTTATTAAATATGCATTTATATTCACACTCAGGATTTGGTCTGGTCTAATTTATAAGCCTTTTTTGTTTTCTACTAGCTTCTGTCTGAGACATCTTTGTTTACTTTATAAAATCTAACTGGCTATAGCAATCTCTAAAGTAATAGTCTTCTAAGAAGACATATACAACAAAATATGCTTACTTTATCATAATNAATTCCAATCTGTGTGTANCCTCAATAGTCAAAGTAAGGGGAAATTTCATATCTTCAATAGCCTTTGATTCTGATAATGCTTATTAGCTATTGCTTTCAAAGGAAAAGAAATTGAGCTTCTAGGACTGAGTAATTTCCTGATTAACTCTTATTCAAAACAGTGCATCAGAAACATCAGAAAAGCCCTTAGTCGCTGATGTTAGCTCATTTTCCTTTCAATATTTATATTTATTTTATCTTTTATCTTTTGATTATGTCAATTTATTTTTTGGTATTGAGCTAGTTCTATGACAATTTTATCCATGCATATAATACATTCTGTTTGCCTTCTCACACTACCCCATCTTATCTTCATCTGAATCCTGTTAATATTCATTTTTGTGCCTTTACCAGATTCATGACTTTTGGTTTTGCTTTGTTATCTATTTAGTTTAACTCATGACATTGATGTGACTATTGCATTGGCAGTATCCAAGTGAGCCTGTGGAGTCACCAGTGGGTACACAAATAAAGANAATGTCTCTGTCTTTCCCTGAATCTTTCAGTAGGAAATCATTAATTCAGCAGTGAGTTGTATGGAAACTCCTCCTCCATCCCGTTCTGATGGATAGGTCCACAATTGTGAAGATCCATTACTGTCATCTGCAATTTTGGAGTGTTTTTGATTGCAGTGTCTATCTGTAATTGACTAGAAATGGCTTTTCACAGGGCTACCCNATCTTTATGCNGTTTTATTCTTTCTTTCCCTCTTCTGCAATGCTCACTNTAGTTTGGAGGGCTTGATAAGAATGTCTTGTCTGTCACTTATTCTCAGAAACCTGTAAAATCATTAGTCCCTAAAGTCATCCTAAAGAATTCTGGAAATAGATTTGCTGCAATTGTCAAAGCCTTTGAATTTTATTACTTTGTAATATTGAAAGAGAACTTGTTTTTGTGTGTAATACTGGGATTTGAACTCAGGGTCCATGCAAGCTGGTCATACACTCTACCACTGACATGGATCCCCAGTTANGTAAAGATTTCTTTCGATTGGAAGGAATGGATTTAAAGGAGTTATATATTGTATATCATAATGGTCATCATTTTACTGTGAAAAAATCACAAATGAAGCATGGTCTGTAAAGGCTTATCTTTATTTTACATTGTTTTCAGCTTACATGTCAAATGTTCATAACAGCACATGGCCTATGCCAATTAACTGGACATAAACATCTGTTTTAGTTGCAGTTTCATAAATATCCTGAATTAGAACCAGCAATTTCTTTTGAAAATACATAAAAAAATTAATTTGCTTTGAGAATAAAAAAATAGAAGTAAATGAATAATTTACTAATTTCCAATGCAAATTTAGATGCCTATAATCTTCATTTACATACTTGCAATTCTAAAATAATTTCATGTATTTGATGAAGNTGACTAAAAATCATCTGACATAGGAAAGCATCTGCTGCACATACACAAGGATATCACTCAAACTGAACAAAAAATATACTAAATGTATCAAGTTGACATTGCANAGGCTGCAACACAACAAATAATAAGATGATACTGAATAAATTATATTTCTTCAAATACACTTCTAATGATAAATGTAGCAATGTATAAACCAGTTAATTCATTTGTTTTTAATCTCAATTTGCATTTATTTCATATAGTTTATTTTTCAAATTTCACAATTTAAAAAGTAAAATTTACAGAAAAATCAGAGAACTTTGTTTCTTTACAGTCAAAACCATCTTTTATATTTTTAAATGTGTCCATTATTTCTTAATGCTTCAGTCTCATTCTGTGTATAATTCTGGGTTCTATAAACTGTTCAACCATTATATAACAACAATTTATTCAAATACAATGAGCAATGTAACATATGGACAAATTGAAATAAACCTCAAACAAATAGTAAACAACAAAAATTGCCTTTATGCNCATTGAAAGGAAATTTTCTATAGCTGAATAGTGAAGTGACCAATTTAATGTTTTTCAGATAATTTTTGAAATTACTTCAGTGAGTGTACACATGATTTTAAGTTGATACATTTACCTGAATTGCTTATAATANCATGGATGATTTGTGTGCACATTATGGAGGCAATCTGCAGAAAACAATAGGATATAGAACCATAATATTAGAACACAAAATAATGTACATTCTAAACAAAGGGGAATACTCTCAGCAAAAACCTGAACAAGGAAGGTGTCATTGAAAGTAGCATTGGTGCTCTAGGGCCTAGACCCTGAAGCACAGCCCCAAACCACTCATTGCTACCTCAGTTACAGGCCAGCAGGGAATACTCTTGTGGGCAGACCTCCCCACCAACAACCCCCATCAGATCCTGAAATCTACAACACCTACTCCCTCCCACAAACCCATCCATCACCTTGTGACCTCCTCAGCACCCTTAGACACAGAATCTGCCAGTGTCGATTGGATCAAGAGCTCTGATTGGACCAAGAGTGTCGATTGGACCAAGAGTGGCCATCTAAGACACAGACATCTCTTGCCTGATTNGAGGAAGAGATGGGTAAATGCCAGTGCAAGGATACATACAAAAATACAAAGAGCAGTACGGCACCACTAGAAACTAGCAGTTCTGAAACAGCAAGACCTGAACATCACAATGCAGAAGAAGCAGAAGAAAATGACCTTAAAAATAACATTATGAAGATCATAGAGTCCTTTAAACATAAAATGAAAAAATTTTCTTAAGAGATTGAGGAAAAGACAAAAAATTGGAAGAAATCAATAAATTCTTTAAAAGAAGCCAAGAAAAGGCAATCAAACAGGTGAAGGAAACAGTTCAAGACCTGAAAATTGAAATTGAAGCAATGATGAAGGAATGCTGGAAATGAAAAAAGTCTGAGTAAATGAACAGAAATTATAGTTTAACTNCAAGCATAACCAAGAGAATACAAGAGATAGAAGAGAGAATATCTGGCATGAAAAAATATGATAGAGGAAAGAGATTTGTCAGTCAAACAAAACACTAAAGGAAAAAAAAAGCAATTATAAGAAAACAATGCCCCTCTCCCAAATGTTTCATTTTTCTCAGGGATATGCATGGATGATTGTAGGATTGGGGGTGGAACAATAAAAATTGGGCTCAATATTCTCTTTTAGAAAAGAAAAAGGGAAATGGATAGGTATTGGATAATAAGGTAGATTATTAAATTTACTAGTAAACTAATTCAGTAAAATAATCAGCCTTAGAAAATTTACAGTAATATTGATTCTTGTATATTGATATAAATGCAAACTATTTTTATATTCCTATTTTAAGATAATTAGTATATTGATACAAATACAGAACTATATTGGTTGTAATGTACATATATTTCTACCTCTGCTTGAAATATTTTGTATATTGATACAAACTATTTGAAGTATTTTGTATATTGATGCAAATGTAAAATTATATTTGTCATACTCTATGTATATTCTATCTCTGTTTAGGATATTTTATATATTTATATATATTTAGGATTATTATTATATTACATATTGCACTATAAATACATTCCTACCCCTGGTTAAGCTATTTTGTGTATTGTCACAATCTTGAGGTCATTGTCCTTAAGATACATCTGCCTACAGACTGTTTATTTTGTTATGTGAAGCTTTAGTCCTTAAGTTATTTTAGTAGAGAAGACTTACTGAGTTATAGTCTCTCATGCTTGTCATTTCTATAGTTATGTTAGTTAGATTCTCCAGACTTATAGAAACCTATGTCAGTTAGATAGGTAGTCTTCAAACACTTCATAGACCTAGAGAATATGGCATTTAAATGTTTTAATAACTTAGAATTCCATTGACGTGAGACACGATTGCTCCTGGGAGCGCCGATCTGATCCTGAGAGAATGTTGGGCTTCTGAGACATTTCCATTTGGAAGTTTGCCTTCTTCTTGGTGTAAAAATGGCCTATCAGGCAAAGACCTGCCCTTGCCTCAACCGCTAACAGTACGAATATTGTCCTTCTGATATGAGCAGGACACAAAGAAAAATGACTATTAATCTCTTCCAAGAAAGGGTAAGATAGTCTTTTAAAGAACTTGCTTCTGAAAATGGTCTGACAGATACTCCAGGCTTGTAGCCAATTTGAATACACCAACAACACAGAGAGATTCTAGGTGACTGTCCAGGCTGCCAGCTGTCTCTATCTACTCTCAAGGTCTCGAAAGTTGCTTACGGCCTTCCATCTTTTGGAATAATCTCTGTGACATGCCATTTACTTATGTTCCAGACTCCTCTGGATTTTAGTATATGTTTCTTGTTTGGTGTTGTTCTTGTTGGTGTAGTTCACCTTGTCTAGGTTATTATCCCTTATTCTTTCTGGATAATATTTGGTAATTATTCCTATTGTAAATAGTTTTATATTAGGTTAGAACTTTCTTATTAAGACAATGGGGGGAGATGTACTGGATAGCTGTTTTGGCTTGGCCTTGGGATAGCCCCTACAGTGACAACAGGTAACTATGACACCTGCCTAAGACNTCTTCCCCTAAGGCGTGGCACAGGGGGAGCCCCTTAAGATTCGAGGTGCCTACATAATCTGCCTCTTCTCTTCTGCTTCTGGATCGTTCATGGTCATTGAGTGTTGCACTGAAGACCAAACCAGAATTTCCCATTGGATTGTGTCACTCTCTCTCCCAATTCCTGTATCTGATCCCTCCCTCATTCTGTAAGTTATCCCAANATAAAACTATCTTGATTGCTAGATAAACTACTTGGGTTTGTCTCATAAATACTCATACACAGACTACTATACCCAGCAAAATTTTCAATCACCATAGACAGAATATACAAGATATTTGAAGAAAAAAACATATTTAAAAAATATCCACAAATCTAGCCCTACCAATGGCACTACAAGAAAAAATCCAAACTAAGGAAGTTAGATGNACCTACAAAACCACAGACATTAATTAGATAATCCCACAGTAGCAAATACCAAAGAAGAAAAATACACACACACTGCCACCAAAAAATAACAGGAATTAACAATCACTGGTCATTAATATCCCTTAATATCAGTTGACTCAAATCACCTATAAAAAAACACAGGCTAACAGAATGGATTTGAAAACAGGGTACATCCTTCTGCTGCATACAAGAAACACAACTCAACTTCAAAGATAGAGACTACCTCAGAGGAAAAGGGTAGCAAAAGACTTTACAATCAAATGAACATAAGAAGCAAGCTGGTGTAGCTCTCCTAATAACTAACCAAATAGACTTCAAACTAAAATCAACAGAAGAGATCAGGAAGGACATTACATATTCATCACTGGAAGAATCTATCAAGATGAAGTCTCAATTATGAACATTTTTGCCCCAAATACAAGAGCACCCACATACATAAAAGAAACATTACTAAAGCTTAAATTGCACATCAAACCCCACACACCAAAAGTGGGGGACTTCAACACTCCACTTTCACCAATGGACAGGTCTGTCANACAGAAACTTAACAGAGAAATGAGGGGTATAACAGATGTTATGACTTAAATGGCCTTATCATATATCTACAAAACATTCCACCCTAACACGAAAGAATATATTTTCTTCTCAGCATCCCATAGAACCTTCCCTTAAATTGACAACATACTTAGTCACAAAGCAAATCTCAACAAGTACAAAAAAAATGGAATAGCCTCCTGTATTTTATTGGACTACATGACAAAGTTAGAATTCAAAAGAAAAAAAAATAAATTACCAAAAGCCTACAAACTCATGGAAATTGAATAACGTTGACTGAATCACCAATGGTCAAGAAAGAAATAAAGAAAGAAATTAAAAATTTCCTAGAATACAATGGAAATGAATGGGCAACATACCCAAACTTATGGGACACTAAGAAGAAAATTCATAGCATTAATGCCTACATGAAGTTGGAGAAATCTCACACTAGCAACTTAACAGAATACTTGAAAGCTCTAGAACAAACCACACAAACTCACACAGGAAGAATAGATGACAGGAAATAATCAAATTTAAGGTTGAAATCAATGAAATCGAAACAAATAGAACAATTCAAAGTATCAATGAAACAAAGAGTTTGTCCTTTTGGGTCTGGGTTACCTCACTCAGGATGACATTTACAGTTCCATCCATTTGCCTGCAAATTTCATATGGTCATTGTTTTTCTCTGCTGAATAGTACTCCGTTGTATATATGTACCACATTTTCTTGATCCATTCTTCAGTTGACGGGCATCTAGGTTGTTTNCAGGTTATTCCATTATTACAAATAATGCTGCTATGAATATAGTTGAGCATGTGCTCCTACAGAATGATTGAGCATTCCTTGGGTATATGCCCAGGAATGGTATAGCTGGGTCTTGAGGAAGATTGACTCCCAGTTTTCTAAGAAACCTCCATATTGATTTCCAAAGTGGCTGTGCAAGATTGCACTCCCACCAACAGTGGAGAAGTGTTCCCCCTGCTCCACATCCTCTCCAACATAAGCTGTCCTCAGTGTTTTTGATCTTAGGCATTCTGACAGGTGTAAGATGGTATCTCGTAAGGAAATTGGAGGTTCAAGCTGGAACAGGGACACAGTGGGAGAGCAAGGAAGGANATAATATGATAAATGGGGAAATCATGGGAATAGGGAGAAATAGAGTGCTAGGNAAGTTCTCAGGAGTACACAGGGATGACCCCATCTTAGACCACTGGAAATAATCAAGAGCATGCCTGAACTGGCCTACTCCAGTGGTGACATGGATGAATACCCTAATTGCCATCATGGAGCCCTTATCCAGTGACTGATGAAGGCAGATGAGGAGATCCATGGCTTGGCACCAGGCCGAACTCTGGGATCCCAATCGATGGAAGAGATGAGGCCTTCTATGAGCAAGGGACAATGAGATCATGATGGGAGGGCCAGCCAAACTAGTGGAGGGACATGAACTATGGACCCATAGCTGAGGAGACCCCATGAGACCTCATTCAGAGACAGATGGAAGCAGATGCAGAGATCCACAGCTGGGTGCCAGGCAGAGCTCCAGGAGTCCAATTGATGAGAGAGAGGAGAGATTCTATAAACAAGGGACATCAAGATCATGAGGGGAAAATGTACAGAGATGGCCAGCCAGGCTGGTGGAAATGTATGAACTGTGGACCAATAACTGTGGAGCCCTCACGGTGCTGGACTGGACCCTCGGGAAGCTTGAGACAGTTGTTTGGCTTGAATTGTTTGGGAGCCCCCAGGCAGTGGGATAGGAATCCGACCCTGGTGCAGGGGCTGGCTTTTTGGAGCCCAGTGCCTATGGAGAGACACTTGGCACAGCCTTGGCGTAGGGAGGAGGGTCTAGTCCTGCCTCAACTGAGTATGCCAGGCTCTGGAGACTTTTCAAGGGAGACCTTGTCTTGGAGGAGGTGGGAATGGGGTGGTGGGTTGAGCAGGGGAGTTGGTGGNTAGGGAGGAGGGACAAGAGAGGGATCTGAGGTTGGTATGTAAAAGGAGTGGAAAACGTTTTTAATAAAAGAAAGAAAAAATAAATTAAAAAAAGAATTATGGTATAGTAGATGGGAAGAGAGTACCTAATGAAAGTCTTCCTTTTGCGTATAGATTGAGACATACTTGTAGAAAATAGAAATGCATAGAAACATATCTTGCAGACATGAAACAATTGTTTGTTTTTAATATTGTTATCCTTAAAGCACTGTACTCATGTCTAATAACTTTTAACTTTGTACCTGCATGTAGCTGCCAACTGACATAGTACTGCAAGAACAGGTTGTGTCTGGCTCAATAATTAGTTAAGCCTGAAAAATGCTGAACTTTGTGTCTANAATAAGGTTATGTATGGGGTGGGAAATTATGTTTGGTGTAGCATAAATGTGGATAATGAGGGCTTTTGTAATGACTATGATTTATTTCTTAAAATATGATATATTTTTATAAAAGTNAAAAATGGGAGCCAATAATAAAGCTGTTCATGTAACCCTGGTGAGAAAAACTCTGATAAAGTATAAATAAAGATGACTTGAGGTTAAAAAATGCATGCAAAACTACTCTAATATCTGAAAAATGCACTTTTATAATAAACTCCAATCAGAATAAATGGGGAAGGACATTTTATATTCTTTTTAAAAGTTCTAGTTAGGGTACCATCCAGTTCTCAACAGTTATGCAACAAACTCAGGGCCCTAATTTCCTAAGAAAAACAATATTGTATCTAAAATCACAGATTTGCCACAAGATAGTAACAGTGAGTGATTTATAAATTCTATATAGAGAAACTCAGGAACTAAATGACATAATAAATCAAATGTAATTGACAGATATTTAAATATAAGTCCACCCTTGTACTAAAGATAAAGTTTCTGCTCAGCAGCCCATGTGACATTTTCTAAAATTAGCTACATATGATGCAGCAAAGTCAGTCTCAAAAATTTTAAGAAAATTTGTATACTGTCCTGCATATAATTTGATGGCAAATGAATAAGTTGATATATTAACAACAGCAGAAATGACAGAAAGAACACAAACAGTGGCAGCTCAACAACACACTACTGAATAAATGGTCAAGAGAGAAATCAAGAAGGAAATATAAAAATAAACATAACTGAATAAAAATGAAAAAAAATGTCTGAATCATATGAGACAGAAGAATGATAGAAAAGTCTGTAGAAATAAGTGCCTATATTTAAAAACTGGAGTATTACATATTAATAACTTGATGCCAAACCTAAACATTTTGAAAATATAATCAAAAATAGCCCTTAATAATTTAAACAATAAAATATAATAAAGCCATGGCTTAAATTAATGAAATAGAAAAAAAAATTCAGTATTTAGATCCAAGAAACAAAGAGTTCACTCTTTGAAAAGCATAATAAATATGGGCAAACCTTTATCTGAATTAGGAAAAAGAAAGAGATAAAAGGCCCAAATTAATTAAAAAGAAAGTGGAAAATTATATTAAATATTGAGAAAATTCAGAGAACAATAAAGATATGTTTAAAAATCTATACTTCATAAACTGGAAATTTTAAGAGAAATGGACAGTTGTCTTTATACATATGACATATCAAAATTAGATAATTTTGAAGTAAATAATTTAATGATATGGTAACACACAATCACATAGAGGCAATAATTATAAAACTTCCAGCTCTAAAATCAGAATAATACTCAAATGATAATAGGTGACACCTCCAGTGTGGAGAAATGAGAACACTAATTCACTACTGGTGGGTGTGAAAAGTGTTCTCATCACTATGCAAATCAATTGGAGGTTCCTCAGAAAACTGAATATAGATCTACATCACAGTGGGAAATTATTTAATGTTAAGAAAAGAGAAATAAAGGAATTCACAAGTAAATGACTGTAACTTGGAAACAATAATCCTGAGAGATGTAACTGAGAGGCACAAAAGCAAATGGCACATATTTTCACTCATTTCAGAATGTTTATTTCAAACCTTCAGATTTATGTTTTTAATTTGTAATAACCCACAGATGTCAGAAATTACTAAGGAGCCATCAATAGGAGAGACATTCAAAGGAGGGGAAATGGAACATAGACTTATACAGGGATAAAAAAAAGAAACTGGAACATGAATAGTTAAATTGGGTCAACAATAAGATGACAAAATGAAGTATGTACAGAAATAAAAAAACACAAAGAGTCTTTTCAAAAGCCATATGAAAATCTAATATTTTAGAAGTTTACTAAAATACATGCATGCACATATATAAAAAGAGGATCAAAGGAATTAGACTGCAACAGCGAAATAATATCTGAAATATATGTATTTCTAGAAAATAAAACCCCAGTACCAGTAATGAGTTGTTTCTTTTTGTATTGTTAATTAATAGGGTCTCAAAAATCTCTTAGCATTACAAGCTATTGCCAGTGTCCATGGATATCCTCTGGAACTTGAACATAGGATACTATTTTCGAAAACACCATGTATTTGAATCATATGATACTGACAAATTAAGCTGGTACACCCCTAAAAATTTCATCCGTATGACCAATTCTCATGGTGCTAGACAGTGATATGCACACTGTTGAGAAGTATTTCCAAATTTCACCTATCTGTGAACCCTGCAAACTACAATGACTGACCTGATAANACAGGTGCATAGTGGCACAAATGTTGTGGAAGTAACANATCATATTTTTGTTAGATTTAGGGCCCATTCCATAAGATGAAACCCATAATATAAAACTGTTAAATTGGACAAGAACCTACAGCTGTATAGGTCATAAGCCCTAGGCGAAAATCCAATACTATTATTCTCCTAAATGGACATAATATTACACTGACTCCTAATAACTTATTGCTATACTCGTAGATCAAAGCATCTCTCAACCCTCATCAGAGACGCTACTATTTGTAGTAGACTGCAATTAACAATGATACCCTTAAGTGATCAATATGAAGAAAATAAGAGATTCTTTTTTGTTCAGTACTATATAGAACATACATATCACACTCTTCCTTGCAAGACTTTTGACAGAATGGGGTTGTAGATGCAGTGTTAGAGCCACTGGTGCTGAATTAAATCAAGGAAACAGAGTTTTCAAGACACACAAGGCAGTTTCACAGGAAATTCATAGGGATTTTGATAGCATTCACAAAGGCATGAACAAATTCTAGCCACATAAAATCTTAGTATAGAGGAGGGATGTAAGCATGGAATCCCACCACTAACTAGTTGGCAATGATAGCTGCTGAGAGAGATAATGATGTGACCATTAATAAGTCTATCAAATGCCAGAAGAGGCCTAACACCCGGGGCTAGCAGGGCAGCACAAACTGGGCTTGAAGGGGAAAGAAAAAAAAAAGGAAGACATCTCAAAAGCAGATGAGAAGAAATGGAATGGTGGAGAAGAGAGTAATGTGACTAGTTGGGGTTTGAAAATGTATTCAAATACATTGAACAAATTTTTAAAGAATATATATATTGTGGGGGCCCACAGAGGTTTCCTAGTGAGATTTGAGCTTGCTTTACCCAGCAAGTCTGCATAAAGGGATGACTTGACTACATCTGTGGTTACCAGGTGTGTGGAAGGTTCTACACTTGGGCTGTGTGGTATGCTTTGATCTAGCAAGGGGGAGGTATTTTTCCCTGCCTCTTGGCATTCTTATAAAAAGCCCTTTTGAAGAGACAGAAGGGGCTGGTGGANTTTGATCCAGATCTTCCCAAAGCTATCCTGTGTTTCTACCTGTTTCATCTCTGCTTTCTTTCTATCTACAAATTTCTTATTCCTCTCTCATATATTGTGGGAGGCCAGTTCCAACCTTTTACAANCAAGNAAATTTTATTTAGTTCTAATGCAAAATTTTAAAAAAGTCAAGTCAGGGCTGAAACCAGTTGGTGAGATCTTCGCTGAGGAACATGATTTCTCCTATACTCAGCATTCTTTATTTGTCTTTTGTTCTTTGTGTAGGATTGTGGCCTTGTGTGCTTATCTTTTTCCATGTTAATCTTATATTTATGTGTGTATCATACACACACACACACACACACACACACACACACACACATATATATATATATATATAGAGAGAGAGAGAGAGAGATCACAAAGTTAGCACCCACATACAATAAAGGAAGTTTACCTTCTCTTGGTCTAATTACCTCATTTAGAATAATTATTTCCAATTGCATTCATTTACCTGTGAATTTCATAATTTCCTTTTTTTGTAATACCTGAATAACATTCCACCATGTAAAAATATCACTATCCATTTTCATCAGCTGATAAACATCTAGGTTGTTTCTTTTCCTGGTTTTTGTTAATGCAATAGCAGTGAGTGTGAATGAGGACATATCTTTGTTGTCAGATATAGAATACTTTGAATATATGCCAAATGGAAGAACAGCAATATCACATTTTCAATCTATTTCTAGGTTTTAAGGATCTTCCCCACTGATTTCCATGGTAGCCTTACATATTTGCACTCTTTGCTGGTTTTATTTTTTTCTCAATTTCACACAAACTTAGAGTTATTTGGACAAAGTTAAATTTAATAAACTTACTTCTCTCATCAAATTACCTGTACATAAATCTGTGGGAAAATTTTCATGATTAATTATTGATGTAGGAGATCTCTACCCACTATGGATGTTGCCATGCGTAGGCAGGTTGTCCTTGGTGGTATAGTAAATCCAGCTAAGAAAGACTGCAAGCAGGATACTCCATTGCCTCTTCTTTAGTTCCTGCTTCATAACTTCTGCTTTGAGTTCCTGTCTTGGATTTCCTCAGGGATGGAATGTAAGAGGTAAAATTTAGCAAACCCTTTTTGGTAAGGGTTCCCTCACATAAATATAAAGCAAACTAACACATACACTTACTAGCATTGAATAAGTGATTCCTTTTCTTAAATCCACACAAGATATTCNTTGTCATTTTTATCAGCCATTCTTACTGGAGCAAGATGCAATCACAAAGAAGTTTTAATTTGCATTTACTAGATAGCTTAAGATACTGACTATTAAAAAACTTCTTGGCTATTCATATTTCTTTTTTTACAGAAGTCTGTTAAATTTCTTAATCTAGTTTTTTTGGAATTATAATTTTAATTAAGGTA
>LZPO01097444.1:37240-47646 GCA_001675575.1 Neotoma lepida
GCTTGTCCTATCCAAGCCTCATTGCCTTGGTTAAGAGACTCAATACCATTAGTATATTGGATCCATTCTTCCAAAGGAGCTGCTCTGACTTTTAATGGCATGAGTATTCTTTTGNATTCNATATTAGCATTATTAAATGCCAAAGACTCAGTTAATATTTGTCTTAGATTTGTATCTGACACAGCTCTGTTTATAGCTATGGTCTTCTTGCCTCCTCCAAGGCAAGGTCTTCTATAGAGAGTCTGCAGAGCCTGGCACATTCAGTTCAGGCTGGTCCAAGCACCTCTTCCCTGCACCAAGGCTGTGTAGTGTCTCACCATGGGCACTCGGCTCCAAAAAGCCGGTTCAGAACCATGGATGGGTCCCTATCCCACTACCTGTCTCGGGCTCCCACAAGTAGTCCAAGCTGGACATCTGTCTCGCCTATCAGAGGGCCCAGTCCAGTACCATGAGGGTTCCTCAGCTATTGGTCCACAGTTCATGCATCTTCACTAGTTTGGCTGGCCTTCTTTGTACACCTTCCCANTATGATCTCGTCCCTTGCTCGTAGAAGGTCCCCTCTCTCCCATTGATGGAATTTGACTTTGATCTTATATCTGACNAAATTATAAACTTTTCCATTATTCACTAAAGTCCAATAATTTATTTCATTCAGTAGGTTTCTATATAGATTTATAGAGAACATGCAAATAAATATAACATCACAAGCTGGTGTATACACAGGAAAGCATATATACTTCTCCTAACTTAAAATTCAAATAATTTATTTGAAAGATAAAGCTAAAAGTGTCTAGTACTGACACCGAATCCATTTATTCTTTGACCCATATCTCTCCTGTCTGCTATATTTTTCATGAGATGTGTCAGTCATTGAAATTTTGTTCAAATATTGAGTCTGTTGTACACATTGGTTGGGCCCTATGTACTAAGATTTAACTGAGATTATTTCTTTTCAATCAGCATACATCAGAGACCATGTCATTACAAGAATTCAGTCAATTAAAATTGTATATATTGGGCTAGTTTGTCAGAATCTCATAATCAGATGGGAATCATTTTTCTGTCCCTTCATATTTTGAATGAAAAGAAGAATCTGGAGACCTTCTGAAAATCTGAACTAAATCTCAGAATCAAAGTCTGACAAAGACTAAAGAAATCTGAAGCAACTGTAACTACAGAGGAAGAAGAGAAAGAAAGAGGAAGAAAGGAAAGAAAAAAGATGACCCATCATAGTTAGCAGTAAACTGCTAGTCCTGGAAGTCTAATTTGACTTGGGTTGTTTTCATTTCTTTCACTCAACTATTTTTTCTTTTTCTTTCTCTCATATAAGAAAAAAGAAATCACATATCTTGCAGCACCTTTAGCCAAAGCTTAAGAAACCCAGTCAGACTTTAAATCACTCAAAATATTTGCACATCTCAGGGGCTTTTGATAAATTTTCAATCCAAGAGGATGGTATTGGGGGTCATTACAAGCATGAGTAAGGGTGAATGAGGCTCAGGGAGTTCTCCATCCTTCAGGAGCTTTAGCAGAAATATGGATCTACGGTGGGAACAGATCTAACTCTAGGTAAGGCCCATGGGTGTTGTAGAATATTTCTTTACACTGTTTGAAGATATATAACTGTAACTGTTTTAATAAAGGGATGGATTGCCAATAGCTAGGCAGAAAGAGTTTAGACCGCACTTCTGGAGGCAGAGAGGACTCAGAGAATAAGAAATATGGAGTTGCCAGCCAGACACAGAGGAAGTAGGCCAGGCAGGAAGAGAGAGAAAAGCCACAAGACATGTAACAGCATGTAGATTAATAAAAATGGGTTAATTTAAGTTACAAGACCTAGTTAGAAACAATACTAAGCTAAGGTCAAGCTTTCATAACTAGTAAGTCTCCATGTCGTTTTTGTGAATTGGTGGCCCAAAGCAATTTCTGCCTACATATGGCATCCAACACGGGGGCTCAGTATCCAAACATTGTTTGCCAACATTTAGGGGAATTNCAGCAACTAATAGCCTCACATATTTTACATTGTTATGGATTTTTGTATATTGATACACAATTAGGATTATTTTTGTTATATATATGTTTCTCCTCTTTTGTAAGATACTTTTGTATATTGATGCAAATTTAAGGTTGTTTTTGTTATAGTGTATTATATGTTTCTATTTCTTGTTTAATGTCTTTTATCTATGCAGCTCATTTAGTAATGTAATGTAAAGCTCTAGTCCTTAATAGCTAATTAGGAATATTTAAAAATACTGGTTAGTATTTAATCATCTATAGCAATCAAAATTAGGTATATCTTGCTAGGTAGGTTTCCAAGGTCAAATGCTTCAGACACCTACAGAATATGACATTTTAATGTTTTAATAAGAAATCTTTACATAATATTTAAACATGTCTGTTCCTGTCAGCACCAATTTACTTCAAAAGATGACAGTGAGCATCAAAGAAACTCCATATGGAGTTCACTTTCACTTGTGGCATGGTTAGCCTCTAGGCAAAGAAACTTCTCTTGCTCAACTGTTGACAGTATGCTGTCCAAATTAGACAAGCAGGGCACAAAAGAAGAAAATTGCCAACTTTGCCAAGACAAGGTAGGACAGTCTTTCAAAATTATTACTTCCCAGAAATATCTGTCAGATATTTTAGGCCTATAGGCTGATGATTAATGCCCCAATGTTGCAGAGGAATAGCATGTAGACTAATAAAAGTGGGTTAATCTAAGTTATATGGACTAGTTAGAAACCAGCCAAAGCTGCAACTGAGCTTTCATATGTAATAATAAGTCTTAATGTTGTATTTTGTGAACTGGTGCTACAAAGAAAAATCTGCCCCCACACAGGTCTTTTTCACANTAAAGCTGCAGACTTAGGCAAGAGGCCTGAGGTGACACAAAATAATACCTGACCCTCAGTGTGAGACAAGAGGTTCAGTTTCTGGCCCTACATGCCAGCCTTAAAAACCAGCCCCCTAATGTGAAATTATACTCTACCCTAATACTGGATTTCCAGTGAATACTGCAAAAGCCATTACTGAAAAAAAAGGAAGGACTTTAGTTTTAGTGGTGGTTTGGATAAGAATGGCCACCATAGTCATATATGTTTGTCCACTTGATCCCCATTTTCTGGAGTAATTTAGGAATAATTTGGAAGTATGCCTCTATTGTGGCAAGTGCATCACTGTGGGTGGACTTTGAGGTTTCAAAACACAACTTTNGTCCCCAGAATTTGTCTTCTATTTTGTCTCCTAATTGTGATCAAGGTGTTAGCTCTCAGCTGTTCCTACCTTTATGCCTTTGTTCAATTATCATGGACTTTAACCCCTAAAAACCATAAGCCCTAATAAACATGTCGTTTTATAAGTTTTCTCTGTTGTGATGTTTTTGAAACAGCAATAGAAAAAAAAATTAAGTCAAAATAATTCAAAAGCAAGAAAGAAAAAATTTGAACAACAAACTAAATCCAGATATGACAGTCCCAGTATAGAAACAGAAATAACATTGAAATTGGAAAGCCAAGACATGTGTCCTTCACAAATCACCAATCCCAGAATAATGGTACAAATGTACAAATGAAATCTAATTGACATGACTGCATTAACAAGATGAATGAAGACAGCACAAATTTGGACTTTGTCATAGTAACTATTCTACTTCTGTGAAGAGACATTAATACCAAGGCAACTCTTATAAAAGAAAGAATTGAATCAAGTGCTTGCTTATGTTTTCAGAAGTTTATTTTATCATCATGGGGAAAGCATGGTGACATAAAAATCATTGAAGGCGTAGTGAAGGAGAAATAGTTTGGGGTGACCTCCGGATCTGCATGGGCTTCTGAAATCTCAAAGCCAAACCCCAGTGTCACACTTCCTCCAAAAAGGCCACAAATCCTAAAACTTATTATCTTTTCAAATACTTCCAGTCCATGGTGACTAAACATTCAATTATACAANCCTAAAGGGGCCATTTCTATTTAAACCACCACATTCCACTTCCTGGCACCCTTGGCCTGGTAGCCATATCATAGTGAAAAAATGCATTCAGTCCAACTTCAAAAGTCACCATAATCTTTCACAATCAACACAATTNAAGTCTAAAGTTCTTAACTGTAACCATCTGTAAAACAAAAATCATAAGCAAATTATATAATTCTAACATACAATGTCACAGAATATACATTACTATTCCAAAAAGGGAGGAAAATGAGCATAGTGAGGAAATACTGGGTCAAAGGACAAACATAGCCAACAGAGAAAACTCAAAATTCTGTGTCTGTCCTGATGTCTGATGTCAAAGTGCTCTTCTGATGTCCAACTCCTTCTCCAGTCATGTTGACAGAAAAAACACTTTACTTTCTTGGTGTATTTCTATACTCTGATAGTACATTTCCTTTGCAGGTATCCCATTGTTCTGGCATCTACAATATCTTGAGGTCTCCAACACAACTCAGGCTTCACCTTCACAGCTTTTTGCAATGGGTTCTCTGAGCCTCCATATAGGGACATCCCTGACATATGCCTGACCTAAGCAGCTTGTGTTAGCCAAGGAGGGAGATACTTCAACCCCTTTTTTTCTATCCTTGGCTCTAAAGCCAGAGCACTATGGCTGAAGTTGTCAAGTTCTCCTTCTTGCTATGGCTGGGACTTGGTCCTCTCTTTCAATTACATTTTTTATATCAGCACTCTGCTCTTGATGGTCCATTCCCAGTTTTAGCTTTCCATTAATTCCTTCCTACAATTTAGAAGCTTAGTTAGGCAGGCTTTTGCCCTGAGTTCACCACTCACCTAATTCCATTTAGTTAGGATTTCCTTTTTTAACCTTTTTTATCTCCTTAAGCACAAGAATTGGTGCCAACATCAACTTTCCTGTGCTCCTTTTCTCTCCACACTGTATATTTTGTATTTCTCCNCACCTCTTTGGTTCTTTTCATTGTAGATCTGCATTGGAGTTATTGCTAATTACCAAGTGATCCATTCAATCTTCTCTGACAATAACAATAATCCATAACTCTTTAATTTGGCCACAGACAGATTTTTAGGATAAGGACAAAAAGCAGTCACATTCTTTGCAAATATATTACAAGAATGGTTTCTAGGCCACTCACTAATATTGCTTCTTTCTTCAACTTTTTGAGATGATCTCCCAGAGTTCAAAGACTTTAAGCACTCTCCACCATGCATCTACTAGGATGGCCCCTTAAGCCCAGCTTAAAGTGTCCAACAGATTTTTCTAGTCCAAAAGTATTTCATTTTCTTCCAATAAGCAGGATAATCAGGCATGTCACAGCAATATCACACTCCTTGGCACCAAATTCTATCTTGGTTACTATTCCATTGTTGTAAAGAGCCACAATGACCATGGCAGCTTGTACAAAAGAAAATATTTAATTGAGAGCTTGCNTAAAGTTTCATAGGTTTACTCCATATATTCATGGAAGGAAGCATGTCAGAAGGCATAGAAGGCATGTTGCTAGAGAAATATTTGAGAGGTACATCCAGGTCCTCANGCAGCAGAAAAAGAGAGCTACTGGACCTGGCATGGGTTTTTGAAACTGGAAAATGGAAAGTCCAGCCCTAGTGAGAGATTTCCTCTGACAAGGCCATACCTGCTCTAATAAGGCCATAAATACTTATTCTTTTAATCATTTCAAATATTTCTACTCAATGGTGACAAAATATTCAAATATATGAGTCTATGGGGGTCATTATTATTCAAATCACCACACATTCATGAAAAGGAAAAGACTCATGAGTACTCAACTTTAGACAAAGAAATACTGGCAACTAAGGAATGCTGAGAGTGTAACAGTCTTCCTCAAGGAAGGGCCCCTAAATTGGTTATCTTTCATACTTTTCACATAAATATTATATTATTTATAAGATATTATACATAAGATTAGTGTTTTAATTTATCTCATAGTTTTTTGCTGTTATGACATAAGAATAATAATTTTTGCATGTTTATTTTATATCTTACAATTTTACTGTTGTAGCCAACATCAATATTTACTGTGTTTTGATAGAAACTTTGGGTTCTTATCTGTATAAATAATGCATCATAAGCAAACAGAGGCAATATAAAATCATTCTTTCAAATATGGATGAGCCATATTTTCCATTCTCTTGGTCAGTTTTGAAGGCTAGAATTTGTAATTCATGTTGAATCAAAAATGTGAGTACTCACATCCCTGTCATGATGTGCTGCTAAGGGAAATAGCTGTAACTATTCATTGTTCAATGCTAGATCATATGCAGTTTTTTCATGTATATGGATTGCTGTGTTGGTGTATTATGGTTCTTTTTCCAGCTAATTGAGAGTTTTTTAGCTGGATGGGATATTTGATTGTAATGAATTCATTTATTTTTTGTCCAATGAGGTCAACATATACTTCTTTTTGTTCTTCTATGATCCATTTTTGATTAGCATAAATTGAGTAATTCTGTCTGTGGGGAAAGTTTGATTTGTATATTATCTTTTTTTTTGGTTTTTTGAGACAGGGTTTCTTTGTGTAGCTTTGGCCCCTTTCCTGGAACTCACTCAGTAGCCCAGGCTGGCCTCGAACTCACAGAGATGCACCTGCCTCTGCCTCCCGAGTGCTGAGATTAAAGGTGTGCGCCACCACTGCCCGCCTTGTATATTATCATTTTTTTTTTTTTGGTTTTTCGAGACAGGGTTTCTCTGTGTAGTTTTGGCACCTTTCCTGGAACTCACTCGGTAGCCCAGGCTGGCCTTGAACTCACAGAGATCCTCCTGCCTCTGTCTCCCGAGTGCTGGGATTAAAGGCATGCGCCACTACGGCCCGGCTATATTATCATTTGTGATGTACCAATGAATGTATTCATTTTGCAAGTACTTTGTATAGTACTTTTGCATCTATATTTTTAAGGTGTATTGCATATTTTTCAACTTTTTGTATTACTTTCTGGCTTTGATATCAGAGTAATCATTGTATCTGAATCAATTTGAAACAAATCTTTACCTCTTTTTCAATGGCTTATGATTAGTTAATAAAAATATTTATTAATAGTCACTTAAACCAATGATATATTTGCACAGTTATATTATTTATCTGTTAGGAATCATTCTTCCATAAAATATTTTCTTTGNTTATAAATTTCATCATATTACTCATTTCTCTTTTCAATGTTTCTGGTTCTTCATGGTTCAGCCTTACCTTGTTATAGGTATCCAGCAATTTACTATTTTATTCAACTAAACTAAAAATATTTCTGTTCAGTAGCTTGTGTAAAAGTCTTTTCATTTTGGTAGTATTCATTTATTATGTGTCAGTTTTCTTCAATTTTGTTTATTTGAAACATTAGATAATATATCTTAAACAGCCAATAATTTGACCAGTCATGTCTCAAATTAAAGCATAAGAATAGCCTTGAAGCATATTAATAATGTCTCAAAATCAAGTCATTGCCAAGCATTTAATCAATTTAAAAATCAAAATAANACATTTTATTCCAGCTGAACAGTTATTATAAAAACACCAAAATTTTAAATTAAATTTAGAATACTGAGGAAATAAGCAACTGATTCACTAAAATATAATTGTAATAATTCAGTAAGCATCAAGAAACCATGGGAATATATTTTTTAAAAAATCCGAAGTAAAATTAAAATATAGTCATTCAATTTCTTTGCATAAATATTAAAAGTAAATTGATAGCTAAATTATGTTTACTTTCATATTTTTCACTAGTNTCAAAATATGAAATTAAACACAGTATTTGACCATGNAAGAATGAACAATGGCAATGTCAAATTTACATTTGATATGATTTATACATTTTTAGACCTAAAAAAGATGAGAATGCTATCAATTTTGCCACTGTATAGAAAGATAAATATTGCATATTAAAATAAAAAGTAGATCTCATAGAAGAAAAGTGCAGATGATGTTTTTCGGGGTCTAGAGGGATGAGAAAATGATTTCAGAAAATCAATGAGAAATAAGGAAATTGCTATTATAAACCTAACCTTGTGGTTTCTTTTGTAAGAGTACACTACAGACCTCACTGTATGTGCTCGCTTGGGTAGGGAGTGAAGAAGCTGCCTGGGCNAGAACCAAAAAGAAGCTCCTGACTTAGGCTTTTAACACTTACCTGACTCTTTTGTCCTGACTCCTGTGTTGAACTAAGTTCCATGATATAAAATTCCCACCAAGCTAAAAAGGTTATGAAGTTTGGTTTTTGTCTGGGAGTTTGTTGNAAAAGTTCTCCCAGGAACTTCTAGACAATTTACTTTTAAAGGCTGATCTCCACAGAGACTNCTCTGGCCTCTTGCTCTCCCCTGCAAGTTGTCTGCATCTTGATGTCCTTTCTTATCCCTCTCTTATTTTCACTCTTAATGAACCTCCTCTGCAAGGTTTAAAGAAGAGATCATTCCCTTTAAAATCTCATTGTGCATATATCTCCATGTATACCTTCTTTTATGGCTAATGTCCCCCCTCTAAACTCAAAGTTCAATCATAGCCTTGAGGTATTTTGATTTTAATAAGCTTGATATTTGAAGGAACTGTGAATTATGTGTCAGCCTCTTTTCCAGATCAACTAACACTGCTCTGTTTTATTTAATAGTTCTTAAGTTTTGAAATAGTTTGTAGAAAGTTACTGAGAAAACTGGTTCTTTTTGGGTTTCTTAGTCTCTATAATACAATTTAAAAGTGCTCTAGAAATAAAAGTTGAAAACTTTTGTTATTGAAAGGAAAAACAACATAGCACAAAATCTGTAAATTTTGGCTGCTGTCACATGGAAAATGGAAATATAAGTAAATCAAGCTACTGGCAATGACGCTCAACATGTAGCCAGACATGACAACAGAAGGGGAGGCCCTCAGAAAAAGAATGAGACAACCCCAAGTCCCCAGGAAAGTACATTCTGCTTTTGGCATATAATTGATAATTTGATAAACAGAAGTAAAGTTTATATTGTAGAAATATTGATAAAAGCCATACATGATAATAGTGAGCAAAAAAAAAAATCCAAACACAGAAAGAAAATCAAAATTACATGCAAAATCTTCATTTGTGGATCTTAGCCTATAATATTAAAGTATATTCAAATAAGCAGATGCCATTGTTTATATAATATAAACTTTTAAANACAGAAGAGAGAGTAATAAAAGGTTATGAGGAAGGACAGAATGAAGACAAAAAGACAAGTCATGAAAGTGGATTAAAGCTATTTTTTCCTTGCTTAAACTCCATGACTTTGTTTTTCTTTATTGTGTTCAATAAGTGTATAAAACGTAATTAATTTTGCAAGTGTGAAGCCCTAACCAAAGAAAGAATGGCCACTCTACTGTATAGAAAACTTTGACTATANACTAATGGGCAAATGTTCTAATGGGTTTTTTCTTTTACTGAAAATTAAAATTTTTTTTGTCTAACACAATATATCTTGATTGCAATTACCCCCTCCCCATTCCTCTCAACTTCTTTCAACTTCTCATCAAATCTGGATCCACACTTTGAGTGAATTTCATAACTTAGAAGTGAGATGTTCTTATTTTATGTTAATTTAAATTAAATGATCATTGTAAGAGAATACAGCAAATCCACTGAAGTAGACAACTCAATATATCTTGATTGCAGTTTCCCATCCCTCCACTGCTCTCAGTTTCTCCCCACTTGTCATTACATCTGCACACTTTGNGTGACATTCTTAACTTAGAAATGAGATGTTTTTATTTTATGTTAATTTAAATAAATCAATCTTTGTAAGAGGATACAGGAAAACCACTGAACTAGACAACTCTGTGAGTAGACAAACACTTACTGGTGGGCAAACAGTCAGGCCACCTCATGAAAGTAGACAGAATCGGCTAGTAGGAAAGCAAGTGGTTTTTATAAGACAGTAAGCAGGGTTGGGAGATTTGAGTTGATGAAGGCTGTTAGGGTTAACCTGGAACTGCATGTTACCCCAGTCAGTAGACTATTAGAGACAGAAGGGAAGTAGCAGCATTCTGAAAAACAAAACTTGCATTGTGAAGCTTCTGAGGAATGCTGGTTTACAANAGGAACCATTCTGTTTACTGGAAAGAATCCTGCAGGCAGGCCTGACCACCCCCATCTAGACACTGTAACCTACAAACCCCAGTCCATCCCCTAAACCCACCCATCCTCCAAGACCTCAGCTCCTCCCTGAAACAGACCCTGACAGCTGCAATTGAACTAAGAGCTCTGATTGGACCAAGAGACCAAATTTGCTCCCTGAGACACAGATTCCACCAGCTCCAATTGGGCCAAGAGCTCCAAATGAACCNAAAGTGGCTCCCTGAGACACAGACACCTTTTGCACGAATTGCAGGAAAAGATAGGTAGATGCCAGTGCAAGAATACGTTCAACAACATAAAAAGCAATATGGCACCACCAGAAACTAATGGTTCTATGTCAGCAA
>LZPO01097445.1:0-12885 GCA_001675575.1 Neotoma lepida
TAGTACATTCATCAAATACTCATTGACTGAACAACTGACTGACTGGCCCAGGCATTGTGTAACCTCTTTAGGTATGGAGAAAGCAGCTTTCAAACTGGCCAACAGGGTTTGATATAAAGCTTAACTCTNATTGTTGGGGCTTAATTACATTTCCTAAGCAAGCACAGCTATACCTATGTTATTCCAGATTAGATAAGATCTTCCATCTGTAGCTATTCTTCATTTTCTCATTGGCTCATTAGTGTAATGGAAATGGCTTGAGGCAAGTTTTGATGGTCTGAGAGCACAGGAAGACATCCCTGAGCTTGGAGAAATTACCTGGACAGGCCCTGAGAGCATGAGGAAAAGCTTTGGAGAAAGCAATTGAGAAACCTCCCAGCGAGACATTGTCTGCGGATCACTGGCCCGATATCACATAAAGGCCCCATCTGAGCCATTACAGCCTATTGTGTCAATGTGTTTTCTGGGAGGCTGTCATCCATAGATCACCGATGGCAGTGAAGGTAATACTTCCATGGGAACTGTTACCATTTCCCATCGGTGAATTCTATTAGAGGTCCGTGGGTTACTGCTGCTGGAGTTCATATTAACTCCGTCAGGGGGATGGTGATCGATTCCTTGGAATCTTGTGAATACACACAGAATACATTTCATACTGTCATTTGGGTTTTGTACTGCACTTCCACGATCCTTACTACNTGGTCAGTCTAATACCAGCTACTCAAATTGCTACAGAGGAAAGAAAAATTCCCACGCCATTTCAAGGCTGAAATATATGTTCACTTCTTTTTCTCTCCAGTCACAAAAGATTTAGACATAACCACAAGCCATTGACTGCTCTTATGCCTTACCAATTTGGTCTGATGGAAGGGGCATTTAATGAATGCCCACTGTGTACCTAAAAGCAAGGGGAACTATGAGATGATACTCAACAGTTAATACATTAGTGTTCTCAGAGAACTGGTCAAGCTGGAGATGCAAATGATTAAGGATTATGGAACAGGATATGACAAACTCATAAGCAGGTCCACCACCTAGTGCAATAGCTGTGTTCTCTGAAAGATGGGTGACTGTAAATCCTGTGGGGTACAGAAAAGTATGAGCTATTCACACAGAGCTTAATGGAGCAAATAGACACGTCTTCATAGCCTAATGTATTGATAGTAAAAGTGATACACTTTAGGAATTATTCTTTGCCTTGAGGTAGCAGTGGGTCCTTCTTAGCCACCTGGGATACCCTTCAAGGCCACATGCAGATGCCTGGGGTCATGGGTAGAATCAAACTTTGTATGTATGTACTATGCTTTTGTCCTATACATTCCCATAATGATGTTTAATTTATGAATTAGTCACAATGAGAGATTATAAAAGATAACCAATAATAAAAACAGAACAATGGGGATAAT
Organism: Neotoma lepida; assembly: GCA_001675575.1. Taxonomy (NCBI): domain Eukaryota; kingdom Metazoa; phylum Chordata; class Mammalia; order Rodentia; family Cricetidae; genus Neotoma; species Neotoma lepida. The sequence continues at coordinate 1,407 of LZPO01097445.1, forward strand.
ATATTGTATGATGTTATGTGAATATGATCTATCAAAAGAATCAAAACAGATATTAGTATTTTCAGACCATGGTTGACCATAGGTTATAGAAGCCAGGTAAAATGAAACCACTAGTAATGGGAAACTACTGTATATGCTTTGGGTTACTGGTCCAGGAAAACCAGTAAGAGGTACTATAGACCTTGCCTGGATGGATTGGGTTTTAGATGAGGCTGGAAGTGAAGAGCAAGAGGTGGTAGCAATTTGGGAGAAGAACAACTTTCCCACATGCTCAGTGTGGGAAAAAATAACATCAGGTTTCCTTTCCTTCCCCAGTAGGTGCTGCTCAGTGTAAGCTAAGCATTCATGTGACTGGCATGTGGAGATCTGCCACTGCTGCGCACTGGAGACATGCCTTCTAAACTGCATTCTTCCAATGCATTCTACACTCAGCACTGAGGACAGCCTGCGGCTCTGACACATAGACACTGGTGGTCCTGCAACTCTATCCATGTCTGGACTGCTGGATCAGAAGCAGGGTCCTGGAGTGCATGCTGGGTATTGTAGCCAGTACCACACTGATTAGAAAGGGCACAGGGATCTCATTCTTTATGGCCTCTCTTTCATCCCTGTGACTCCTTACCAGGATGGCAGATCACACTGAAAGGCAAATTAGCCTGATGTCTCCATTCTGAAAATGGAATAATGGTCTGGATTGACAAGACCCCTCCTTGGTTGTCCCTTATAGTGTTCCTTGAGCTTGTACCTCCTTTTAATTCCTACAGTTCTGGTCAATTGGATTCAGTTTGTCAGACAGACAAAGAGATGATGATGGTGGTGGATACATAAAGAAATATGTAGGTAGATAGACAAGACAAGCAGACCAATTATATATTATATTATTTATATTATATTATATAAATATATATTATAGATATGCAGCTAGATATTAACAGCATGTCAGTTGATTGTTCTTATCTTCTTCTTTCTTTTATCCAGACCATAAAAAATTAAAAAACAAAACCAGCTGTCCTAAGTCCACAGACGATGTTCATCTAATCACCAGTTAGCTATTGCTTACGTTAATGGGTCGAAGTTTTTCATTGGCCTAACAAAGTCCCCCTTACCACACCCAACACCCTCTCTGGACCTCTCTATTATCACTGAAATTTCTCTTGCCTTTGAACTTTCTGTTCTCTCCTAAACAAAGTCCATTTCCCCTTCTTCTGTGGTTTTTCCCTGGAATAATCCAGTGCTCCAAAGTCCCACCCACTTTCCTAAGCCACTTTGATGAGCACAGGTGCAAACCTATCTCTTCTAGGATACATCGCTTATTAAGGTATCAATGCATTGCTCCTCTCTGTTTGCCATTTAGAAGGATTCTTCATAGCTCATCTTTTCCTCAGTATGCCACATATTCATCCATAAAGTGTTTCCTATGCTCCTGGATTTGTCATACATTTCTGAAGATAGAGGCTATTCTTCCATTTGTTTCATTTCTCCAGTCAAGCCTCTGACAGCACCAGGATACAGTATTATTTGAAGCCTAACTGTTGTTATAAGAACAGTCAGATTGAGGCCGGGCGATGGTGGCACATGCCTTTAATGGCAGCACTTGGGAGGTGGAGGCAGAGGCCAGTGGATCTCTGTGAGTTCAAGGCCAGCCTGGTCTACAGAGTTCATTCTAGGACAGCCAAGGCTACACGAAGAAGTCCTGTCTCAAAAAACAAACAAACAATAATAACAGTAACAATAACAACCAAGAATGGTCAGATTCTTTCCCCAAAACAGTAAGTAAACATTTTGCTTTTTTTCTTAAGAACAAAATTTAAAATGCTGCTTAAGCTTCTCATCAGGCCTGCAAATGTCTATTTGTCCATATTATAGTATTATTATTAAGTTACTGTTAGTGCCATTGTGCTCCTTATACTGCTAACACAGATTCATTAAAATTTGATGGACTATGATCCAGTACAGTGTATATGATGGCAAATAACACGGNCCTTTCTCTGGTTATAGGCTACCAAAATAAATTCTAACAAGCGTGAATCAAAAACAACAGAGTGCTTATAGAGGGCTTCTTTGTTGAGGACTCATTTTTACTGAGACTTAGAAATCATTCACACAGAAGTGGAAGGGCCATGAGACGGAAGTAATTATTTGTGGAAAGGCCCTATGGCAGAAAATCTTTTCCGGCTTAAAAGCCTGGAAGGCCACTGTGGCTTCAATATGGAGGTAAGGATTGGTAAGAAATGTTATTCATGAAGAGACAGGGACCAGGTCATACAGGGCTTGGGCCTCAGTGAGAAATCTGGATATAATAATAATAATAATAATAATAATAATAATAATAATAATGTGATGGGAAGCCACTGGAAACTTTTAGAGGAGGATGTATTTTTGAGATATTAAGTTGGATATGGCTGTAGGATTAACTAGGTATGATAGTTAACATGGTCTCTATGATAGATAACAATGGTCTCTAAAGGGTGAGCATGAGGTGTTGTGGANAATACTGAATGCTTGTGCAATAGTTCTTAACATGGCCACAATGGGGTCCAATAAATAACCTTCTACATCCCATTGTGGGGAGCTGGGAATGGCCAAAAGATCTGAGATTGGTCTGCAAGGCTGAGAAGGTATGAGGTGCGTACCTTCAGCAAGGCCAAAAACTGAGAGTCATGAGCAGAGGGGTAATGTAAGCTAGTTAGTCACAGGGAAATCTGAAGCTCAAGTCCCAGAGAGATCAAATCCTAATAAGTACTAAGGCCAAAGTGCAAGGGTCACACAGCCGAGCTTGGGAGTGAGGGAGGTAGAGGTTAGCAACAAAGATCTCCTGGGATCTTATGGCTTCTACTGGCAGTGATGGCAGATGTGTGATATGAGAGAACCCACCTCTCCCATCCCCAAGGCAGTGGCAGGGAACTCAATGATAGTGGTTCCTTCTTACTCCCCTGGCCTTGAAGAGTAACAGTGTGCCCTTGACCTAGATAAGGAAGTCTAGCACAGGTAACAAGTTATGACATCAATTATTATATCAATCCGGCCAAAGAACCTAGCCATGAAAGGAAAGATCTGGTCTGTTGCATTGCCCACTGTCTTCTCCAAGCCTAACAGGCTACTTAGTATGTAGTTTCCAGTTAGTCTGTGCTGTGGGATGTCTTTCTGTATGCTGTGAATATGTGTTGCTCTGATTGGTTGATAAATAAAGCTGCATTGGCCTATGGCAGGGCAGGATGGAGCCAGGCGGGAAAATCCAAGAGAGATAGTGAGAGGAAAAAGGAGAGTGGGAGGAGACACCATCTGCCATCCAAGGAGCAACATGTAATGGGACACAGGTAAAGCCATTGAACACGTGGCGATACATAGATTAATAGTTATGGGTTGAGTTAAGTTGTAAGAGATAGCTAGCAAGAAGCCTGAGCCAATAGGCCATAGAATTTTCAATTAATAGTAAGCCTCTGAGTGATTATTTTATAAATGGCTGCAGGACCTTGGGGCTGGGCAGACCTGAGAAACTTACAGCTACAAGTCTGTAGCTGTAGAGTGGATGTTTGGGGTGGGGTCAAATGATAAAATGTATGGAAAGGCTTGGTGACATATATTGGTTTAAGGATAATAATTAGTAAACAGTTATGACTTGAAACACTACATCTAAGTAATAATCTTTCACTTCCAGTATATGTATTTCAGATAGAAAAAAAAAACTAAACCAATAGCTCACATCAGAAATAACAGTGCTTTGGAGTGAAAATAAGATTGAGAAAAACCAATTAGCACTGAGGCAACATGTAAAGAGAACATCAATAAAAACAATCATTTCCAATAAATTATGGTAACTTACACATAAAAATTGTATTAACTTTCAGCTAAATATACTGTAGTACACATAGGACTTAAAAAATAAATGTGGCTTGGAAAGGGGGCTATTTAGAAAATTAACAGATGACTGCCACTGTGGAGACAAGATCAGAACACACAGAGATTGAGAAAGTCTGTGTAAATGATCATGCTAAGACAGAACAGACTGGATGAGCCAGTATGGTATCCCCCTGTGGTTTGCTACACTGAGCTGAGCTAATGGATTTTGCATCCAGCAGCCAGCACCATATGATATGGAACGTTAGTGTGTTGGCAGAAAAGTCTGTATGGATGACCCAATGTACAGTATATGCTCTACTGACACAAATCCTTTACCAATCATAAACAGGCTGCTTCACATTCTGGAAACATGTTTAGGAATAAAGCAAACTTGATTTTCAAATCTCGAAAGAAGGGCAATAGATTATTGCCCCTGAATACACTCTTGGCCCCATGATGGTTCACACTAGTCTTTTATGTAGGTCAGTGGTTCTCAACTGGTGGGTCCTGACCCCTTTGGGGTTGCATATCAGGTATTTACATTACAGTTCCTAACAGTAGCAAAATTACAGTTATGAAATAGCAACTAAATAATTTTATGGTTGGGGGTCTCTACAACATGAGGAACTGTATTAAAGGGTCACAGCACTAGGTAGGCTGAGAACCACTGATGTAGATTACGAAGTATTCTTGCATTTTTTTTGAGAGGGTTGGTATATTTAACATTCAAGCATTCAGAGATTTTAATATAAATAGTGAGACTTTCTGGTTGCTATTTCTTTGTAGCAATAATTCGGTACACTAGGGGGAGGAGCCTCCCACCAAAACAGTGGTTCCATTCATTAATGGAACCTACATGAACAGCATTGGCTAGTCCTACCTCACACTCTTCAGGGCTCTGCTCACATGTACCTGTGTTGTTTGTGACCTAAGGAATGCCTGCAGTTTATTTATATCTACAGGTGTTTTTTTTTTTCTCTTTTAACATATGGACTTACCATTGCCCTAAATGCATATTTTTTTCCATTTAAAAGTGACCTAGATCCATACTAAACAGGTCACAGATAAGTGAGATAAATGAATCCCAGGAATAGAAAAAGAAATAATGAGTTTTATGGGCAAATCAAACATGACTCTCCTAATCATCACCATTAGCTGCTTAAGGAAGAGCTGTTGTTCAGCTTTGGGTAGTAGGTATTTTAGTGCATTCTTTTAAATTTAATGTGATTTGATTGCTGTGGTTCTTGTGGAAAGACAAGTGTGTATATTATCAATGTATTTTTATTAGCTACTTCCACATAATTACTTTAACATGAACTAATTCTTTATTACTATACCTTGAGGTTCTGTGACTAGTATTAGCAGAAACAGAAGTTAAAACCTTTACATCACCACTACCTAGTTATTATTTGTAATGTTGATAGGGTTATGGAAATGAAATCAATATGCATTTACATATTTGACTTGTATTTTGTAATGAAGATGTTTAATAAATCACTATATTATCCTAGAATATAAATTGGATACTAGGTTAATGCCACGTAGAAGTCTGTGTTTTAAAGGATTGGTTTGGAACTTGACATTTCTTCACATCTGACTCCTATGGGATGTTACTACCCACCCCATTCCCTAGAGTGAATTAGAAGCCCTGTTTCTGTCTTTGACCATGGATGGAGTTGCATGAGGTTTAAGCCCTACCCTGGGGATATCTCTGAACTTGCATGTGATGCATATGTGCTCACTGCATCAAGTTTACTGTCTTATTCCAATAGTGATTGACAGCTTTGATGTAAGGCCATTAAGCTAAAGGAAGATTTTTCTAAGGATGGTCACTCAGAAAGGGAATGTTCTATAGAAGACACAAAATCTACAATCTTAGTTATTGCTCTTATGGACACAAAGTGGAAATGGAGAGGTCATAAAATACAAATACATGAAAAATTAATGTAATGGGTTCTTTTTGTCCTTATGATTTTATATGGTTAAAAGGTTATTGACAAAAGCCATAAGCAATCATCTAGAATGAGATAATCTAGTAAATTACAACTAAATATTTTTAGGTCATACATTCGTTAACCTATCATACATGGCAGCTCAGTTTACTGTTCCTTTTCATGTTGTTGATATATAGTTGTGTTCAGATAATCAGATTGAGTCCATTTCTTTGTACCATCCCCATGATCATCATGTAAATATTTTATTAAAAATCACTTTTGTGGGGGCTGGAAAGATGGCACAGCAGTTGAGAGCACTTGCTGCAGTTCCAGAGGACCCAGGTTTGGTTCTCAGCACCTACATGGCCATTCACAACTGTAACTCTGGTCTCAGGGGATACCATGCCCTCTTTTGGGCTCTGTGGGTACCAAACATGCACATGGTACACAGACACATATGTAGAAAAATCACCCATATGCATAAAAATTTTAATTATTTTAGTTGTTGAATTTGTAGTGAAAGAATTTATGATTTTTCATATGAGTGTCTTTCTACTGTAGCATATATCCATGAAAAAGTGTTACACAGGCTCAGGTGTATTTACTCTCCCCTCCAGGACCACCTCTCACCAGCTGAATGTCTTCTAGCACACTGTTTACCACAGCAGCTGTCTCAAATCATCCTTTATAACTGCTTCTGTGTAAGACTTTTCTCTCTAAAGGAGCCTATATCAAACTCCAGCAGTGTCTCTCCTCCTCAAGTGAGTATTGCTTTACATTTTTTTTCAAATTTCGTACTCTACAATTTGGTTTCTAAAAAGAAGGCTATTCTCATCTTACTGATGATTATTGTTTAAAGAGGTTACTGAATAGATGCATACATTTTCTCCATTTTATTCATAAAAACATTTTTCAATCGTTTTTGAGGATGTTCGGTTTGGAAAATGAGCCTGTGAGGATATGTAAGCCTTGTTTGCATTGTATGTCTTTGGATTTCCTCAGACACAGCTGATGTTGCCACAACCATGAAGGAGTGAGCTCTGGGAGTTAGGAGAGCTGGTCTACCCTTGCAATGTTCCTTCTTAGCCCCTACTTGTTGCCACGTGTGCCTTGAAACTACTTAACAATACTGCAGCAATAATAAAGCCATAAATAGAAGCCAAAGCCAGGACAAAGGAAGTAAGAACAGGGGTGTTTCAGGCTTAGGCTCAATGTAGTGAGTTGAAGTCTAAAGGGCACAGTTATAGGTCAGCAGACTTTGTCCTTAGCATGCTTAGTTAGGGTTTCTATTGCTGTGACAAATGCTGTGACCAAAAACCAAGTTGGGGAGGAAAGGGTTTGGCTTACACTTTCACATTGTAGTCCATCATTGAAGGAAGTCAGGACAGGAACTCAAACAGGGCAGGATCCTGGAGGCAGCAGCTGATGAAGAGGCCATGGAGGGGTACTGCTTAACTCATTCCCCATGGTTTGTTCAGTCTACTTTCTTATAGAACCCAGGACCACCAGCCCAGAGATAGTACCACCCACCATGGGCTGGGCCCTTCCCCATTGATCACTAGTTGAGAAAATGCCTTACAGCTGGATCTCATGGAGTCATTTCCTCAACTGTGGCTCCTTCCTCTCTGATGGCTCTTGGTTGTGCCAGGTTGACACAAAACCAGCCAGGACACATGCTGGTGACCTCTCAGTGAAAAGATACCTCACCTCTTTGGTCTGTGACTTCCTCAACTAGAAAGAGCAAGGCCTGAACTTATTAGATGGTTTCTGAGGTCTCATCCTATATTTGTATGCCAGGATTGTGTGACGTGCGGTCTCTAGAAACCATTATGCTAAATATAAAGAAAACACAAGCTTTATGACTGAGGCTTATCTTGCACATACAGCCATCTTGTAAAGTGGACACTGTGGGTCATGACATAGACAATGTAAGGGAATATGGGGTGTGGTTTGTCTCCAATGGGATGATGGAGCCTTCAGGTTGACCATGCTATGTCCTCCTCAAGACAGTAGATGCAATTTGACCCAAAGCACAATGATCTTCATTCTTGCTCTGATCTGCAAAGTCCCCTTTCACCAACGGGAGAAAAAGAAATCCTTGGATTTGTTCATTAATTCACTTATATGATGATGTCTGCTTTGTTTTGAAGGAAAATAACTGTATAGGTCTTACATAGTATATGTTTACATGACAAAACTACTTTAAGCAATCTGGAAGTGTTCAAGGAGAAAGCAGAAACAAGACAAGACGAGACAAGGCACTAAATTTCACAACCCAGAATTTGTGCTCTCCTATTGCTCAAGTGAGAAGCTATTTTAAGAGAAATCAGGTAGATAAAGGGCTTCATTACAGCAGATCATCTCAAACTTATTATTTTAAGCAATAAGAAGTGATTTTTAACTTGACTTAAATTTAGTACAAAGAAAAATAACTAAAAGTGCAATGAAAGGATTTGCTGAGCCAAACATGCTTCCTATGGACACCATGAGGAGGAGACTTCTGCCCTAGTTTATTTCATATATTTATGGTTATATATAAGGAGAAACAGAAGTCAAAACACTGAATGCTGGACTTCCCCTCCACACACTACTCGTTTCTTCTGCTATGATGTAAGGAGTCACACTTGACCATACCTTGGAGCGTAACTCCAATCAAGGATGGGGATAGAGACTTTGGAGCCCAAAACTAAAAAAGGAGCCCATATGTTACTGTTTAGCATGTGAGCCTTGCAGAATTTCTGGAAAGTTGGCATTGTGGCTCTAGGTATAAGCAGTGCACATCACATGCTCCTTTGCACACACAAAATCCATGAGTTTTTAAAACCCTAGCGTCTCACAATGGATAGATATATGTTCAAGGCAGTAAAACGCTGCCCACCTCCTCTGCCATACTCAACGAGATCATGAACACAGAAAACATGGGTAAACCCATGAGGAGAAAGTGAATTTTACAGTCATTTTTACAAAAGCTCTTTTTGAGAATGCTTTACAACACACACGCGCGCACACACACACACACACACACACACACACACACACACACACTGAATTAACAAGTGGAACAAGTACATCACTTTGAAAGAAACGGAGGCGTGATTGCATCAAAGATGCATGCTCCAAGTAGCCTTGGAGGAGCACTGTGTCAGGACTTAGAGTGGCAGATGCAGGGCCAGCATGGGAATCCTCTGAGTCAGTATCTGTCTGTTTGATCNTCCTCACTCTCTGTCCCCTCCTTCCCGGAGAAGCTGGGAAGTCCAGATGGAGCACTGCTATCCCAAAGAACCCAAATCCCACAGACACAGTGGGATAATGTAATGCAGACTGAAAAGTCATCTTGCTGCACTTATTTCAGTTCCTGACTTAATGCTCTCTATTTCCTGTGTTTAATACATTTTAGTGGGAATTTTCTCAAATACACACTCTGAATTAGAGGAAGACGTGCCCCCTCCCCAACGTGTCCAGAACAGGCTTTTACTATTCCTGACAGATTCATATAAATCCTCATGCTTCAGTACATGACTGAAAGTGAAAACATAAATAGGCTCTGAATTTCTCCCACACAGCTTATTTATGCGATTACTTTGCCTTGCTAAGAATTTGCCTCTTGTTGACCTTTAAAACACTTATTAGAATATTTATCAGTTATTAATGCATGTGTGCATGTGTGCAATCACAGAAAGAAACTAGCTCTTCAGTTACTTCCTGCTGGGACTAATTTAGTTTATAATATCTTGTATGTGAGTTTGAAAATAACGAAGTCCAAGAGTGGATGGGGGAAAGACTACAGCCACTCGGGGAGAAAAGCCAGATTAGCCAGCAGGTGCAGACGTGGAGCTCACTGCCTGCTACATTTGGGGTTTCTGGACTCAAAGAACCAGGCATAGGGCTGCTACTGTTGCCCATCACCATGGCTGAATTGGTGTACAAGTGTCACCACAACCAATGCCACAGACTGGTTGGGTTAAACACAGAAATCATTTTCCCCACAGTTCTAGAAGCTGAAGTTCAAGTTCAAGGTGTCATCAAGATCAGCTTCTTCTGATCTTTCTCTCTCTCTCTCTCATTTATAGATGAGCATTTTCTCCCTGAGTCTGCACTTGGTCTTCCCTCTGTGTCTGAAAAGGTCAATTGTCACAGTAGACTAGGGTCTACACTAATGACTTTATTTTAATTCAGTTACCTCCTTTAAATTCCTGCCCCCAAACACAGGCACGTCTGAGGCACTGGAAGTTAGGTCTTCAACATCCAAGTGGGTGCAGGGTATAATTCAACAAGGTGAAGGTTCCTTGGGCACCTTGACTACATGCACTCCAGCTAAGTCACAGCTGCAAAGGTGCCGGAGAGTAGCTTTCTTGGACCCGGACTGTCTTTACATAGCTTTGTGAAATGCTTCATTGTGTAGCTATTAGAGTTTGTTGCTCTCCGTGCTGTATTCCAACAAGGAATAGAGTGTTTCCTGTGCCAATTCTGTAATGAAGGAAAGAGAGGAAAGAAAACTGGGTATATTAGGACTTCCAGTCACTGCTATAAGATGTTCAGGAGTGCAAGTTTGAGTCCCGCTTGGAGGTTTCATTTGCTTGGGAAGAATGCTATTTATGGGTTGACGTAAAGTTTGGTTATTTTTCTCCCCATTCAGTTCTTCCTGAAGAGACTTGAATTTGAATGCTCCACAATACAGTGAAGAGGGTCAAAATACAATTGGCTTGCTAAGTGATCACATAAGATTCTCTTGCTGGCACTTGCAGTATTTTCTTTGGCTAACCATGTACTTTTCTCCCTAGAAAGTAAACAGGAAACAGCTGTCTACGAAATGGGTCAGAGCAAATGTATTTGGCCAGGTACAGGATAAATAGCTCATAGATTGGCTAAAATTGTCCTAAATAAAATAAAACAAATCTCTTGAGTCACACGCAAGCCCAACCCAAAGACAAAACAGTGCAAAACAAAAAAACAAAAACAAAAACAAAAAAAAGAAAAAATCAAATATATTCATGGGCAGTTCATAATTATATCAAATTCTATTTCCTAAAGCTTGACTATTAGAATTATAGGTGATCAAAATATCAAAAAAAAAACAACAACCAAAACACAGAGTCTAAGCAGAATTGTTAGAAACTATGATATCTTATGATGTCATTTCTGTTAGAAACTATGTCTTATGATGTCATCTATCACAGAGGGCTGGACATCTGGAGCCCTATAAACCATAGATGATATGACACAGTGAGTAGTGCTCCAGGAGGTAGGAGGAGAATACACTAAAGTTGATAACCAGGTCTTAGATTTTAGATGACAACCTATTCTTTCAGTGACCAGGAAAAAATGGAAGAAATATAAGAATAAAATAAACAGAGCAAAGGTGAGGGGATGGTTCAGTAGATAAAGTAAGTGCTCTACAAACATGAAGACCGGAGTTCAAATCCCTTGCTCCCATGTAAGAGCTGGGTGCAGCAGAGAGCACCTGTGAGGTGTTGTGGAGATGGAGAGAACCCTGGAGCTTTCTGCCAGCTGGTGGAGCTTAAATGGCAAGCTCTAGGTTCAGTGAGAGACCCTAGCTCCAAAAGTAAGGTGGAGAAGCTACAGACGAAGGCAGTTGAGGTCAATGTCCACAGGCACTACACGGCACACACAACTATACCCACAGACGTCTGCACACATCAGCATCTCTCTCTCTCTCTCTCTCTCTCTCTCTCTCTCTCTCTCTC
>LZPO01097445.1:12955-47220 GCA_001675575.1 Neotoma lepida
GATTAAAAAAAAAAACTATCAATTTCATCAAAAGTGAAACAAAATGATTGTTTTGTGTTTACAAAGAGAGTGAGAAATTTGATGAATCCAGTAGACAGGAAATTCCAGTGACCTTTTGGGTTTTTTTCCCCTATTCTCTTTCAATTGTCTACATCCCTTAGTAAAACAAATATTGTTGCAGTTGTCAACTGACATGAGAGAATTCAGAGAGAGTTCAGAGGAAACTTGGGGATTTGCCTCCTGGAACTCCTTTGGTTTGGATGGTATTGCTCAGCCTTCCATCTCCTTCCTTGAATTTTCTATCTTCTGCTTTCATCCCCTCCTTCCTCTGTTCATCCTTAAATGTCCATGGTTCTGTTCTTCACCATCTTCTCCCTGTTCCTAGGAGATCGTTGCCTCCCTGTGCTAATGACGCCCACTGCGTCTCTGTACCACAGCTCACAAAGCCAGTGTGCTACAGTCCACCTCTACCTTGACACTAACTGCTCTACATTCAGAGCTAAACACCCCAGACTGAAGTTTTCATTATCTTTAATTGTGGTGGCCAGCTTCCAAGAATGACCTCTGTGATCCCCACCTCCTGGTGCTTATGCCACTGACTACAGCTTTTCCTATTAGAGGGAGCTGATAAGGATAACTCAAATGATACTGCGAAAGTGATGGTGCTTGTCTTCCATGTTGGGTCTTAGAAGAAGCTGTGGCCTCCTTAGGGTCTCTTGCACCACTCACTGTAGGGGAAGGCTGTTGCTATGTCATGAAACTGCTATGTCATGGTCCCATAGAGAGACCGTGTGTTANGAATGGTGCCTCTTGCTACCAACCATAACCAACTTGCCACCCACCTTGCCCATTCTAGTCAGCCAAACTGGAAACAGATTTGCAGCTTTAGTCAAACCCCTGATGCCNGCAACCTTGGCCAATACCTTAACTACAGCAGACCCTGAACCAGAATCATGTAGCTAAGCCACTCTCAAACACAACCTCACAGAAACTACAAAAAATAACACATTTCTATTGTTGGTTTGGGCTACTATGTTTGGGGATATTCTGTCATGTTGCAAATATATAATTGGTACTCCCAACAAAAATCCACAACTCCTGCATTTCTTCCCTCAATGGTCCATACAGAGTCCAAAGTTCATCAGTTCATGCAACAACTAATGACAACTTTGGTTAAGGCAGTGGCAAGAAGTGAATGGACCAAAGAGACATTTAAAAACATTTTTGGAGTTTGGCAGAAGAAAATATAGTAGGGGGTGTTAGAGAATGGTAGAGCATTAGGAAGAGAGGCTTGTTCATTTAGTTGTAGATTTGACTGAACTTAAGTTCAAATGGAAAGTAAGAAAAATCCAATCATGATGAAAGGGGAAAATATCAATAATATCACCTTTAGGGAAGAATGCTGACACTCTTTCACATTTTTGTTTGCACTCTTGAAAGTTCCTGTATGTAAATGATCACATTTTCTACTTAGAATAATACTGTGTGTCAATGGGTTATTCTACAATATATGGAACAAGAAAAGATGGTATTTGTCTTAGTTAGCATTACTATTGCTGTGACAAAACACCATGACCAAAGCAACTGGGGAGGAAAGGGTTTATTCAGCTTATGCTTCCCCATCACAGTTCATCATTAAAGGAATTCAGNACAGAAACTCAAGCAGGGCAGAAACCTGGAGCTAAGAGCTAATGCAGAGGCCATGGAGGAATGCTGCTTACTGGCTTGCTCCTCATGGCTTGCTCAGCCTGCTTTCTTATAGAACCCAGGACCACCAGTCCAGAGATGGCACCACTCACCATGGGCTGAAACCTTCCTTTTTAATCAGTAATTAAGAAAATGCCCTATAGGCTTGCCTATAGCCAGATCTTANGGTTCCCTCTTCTCTGATGATTCTAGCTTTTATTGTGTTGACACAAAACTGCCCTGTACAATGTTGTATATCTGTTAGAAGATCTTCTTATTGAAATTNTGACAGAGGATCCAATGCAAAGCATCTCAAGCTAAGGATGAGNTTATAACTAAAATGACAGGAAGAGGCACAGCTTTTGATGAGTGGGACTCAGTCTTCAACAAGGTCACTGGGTCCATCTTGCTTTGCCACTTCCTTGGTGCTACTTTGCTCTTGTGGCATGGTGATGTTAGGCTCCTGGCCTGACCACACCCAACATCAGATCAATGGAGCGAGAGCCAGTACCTTCATCTAGCTTGTAGGAAAGTCCTGAAGTTCACTCTGATTGGATGTCTACCCCAAAACTGACCATTATACTAGCTGACCAAAAAAAATAAATAAATAAAAAAATAAAAATAAAAAGAACAAAACAAAAAAAATCACTGTCCCATGAAATGCTACATGTGAAAGCTGAGAACATGTAGTTGAGCTGCAGTAATTACCAAGAAAGAAGTTGTTAGGTCGAAATGCAAAAACAGAGTTAAAAAAAAAAACCCCAAAATCGTGCTTAAGCAAAAAGTTAGAATCAATTGCCTGAATATTGAGAAGTGTCCCTTGCACCCTCATATGGGAGGTCAGCAGTCTTGCAGGTTTCAAAGAGAGAATGGCTTCCCTCCTCCCTCTGCTCCCAGGTATTGTTTCATTTCATGCTGGGCCAAAGCATCCTCTAACTTTAAACTCTGAGAGAGGAGACCATGCCCATGCCAACGTACCTATGTCCTGTTGTTTTAGACTCTGGTCCTCAAAGATCCTTGGGACTTGTGGAACAGAAAGAGAATGAGAAAGGGACCAGGGGTGGGGTCGGGGGGGCACTGCTATGTTCAGTGGACTAGGGGCAACTGCACAAGGGACCTACTGCCATCTCTCCTGTATGCTGTAACAGTTTCCAGCCTGGAATCCTGGGAGGGAATCTTACTCCCACACCAGAACGGGGTAAAGTATGCAGGTGGGATGCTGCAGCAGGAAGAAGGCAGTCTCTGTCGTGTTGTCAGGAAGCATGCTCCCTTCCTAGGAGCAGCCTGAGTATTTGTCCTTAAGAAGAGGGCTGGGAGAAGCAATCAGGGCTCGCCTGCTCAGTCAGAGCATCACGAGCTTCCTACTCAGACTCCTTAAAATGTTGTCCAATAAATGCTCTGGCTCACTCAGGTGGGTTAGCTTGGAAACCATCCAATGTGCTGTAACNTTTAAAGACGTTTGNGGAACAAAGCCCATTCTGAAANCATGTTCTACAGCCAAATCATGCTTTCAGTTGTGTGTTCCTTTTCATATATGATCAGACTCCATTTTCTGTCTTCCAGGAGAGCTAATTAATTCCAGTGTGGGAAGGGTAAGGATAGGTCTTCCTGACTTCTGACCTCACTTTGTTTTCAACCCAATGAATTTTAACATATGTACTTCAGAAGTGGCAAGTGACACCCTGTCAGAACACAATGAAGGAGAAGAGGCATGATATAAAAGCATATATTGAGCCAGGAAGACAAAAGGGAGCATTTAAACCAGTATGGCATTATAATTATCCTCATTATTATTAGCAATGAAAATTGAAGTAATAAGCCTATGTTCAGAAAGAAGAAATAGGCAAAAATGTATCCATGATTTGTTTTTTTTAAAAGAGGAATGGTAATACTTAGCAGTTGGTTTTACATTGGTTAAAAAGGAACAATTGTGAATGTCTGCCTTTTAGAGTGTGTGTGTGAACAGTANAAAGAAGCAGTAGTATTTTACACTTCAGACACCAACAGTGAAAATGAGAGTGACTTAAAGTTTTATTCATTAATTTTCATACATTTCTAACAATAGCCTCCAGATATGTTAAAACTCATCTTTTACTGTCTAATTTGGGGACATTTTCTGGTATAGATGGTCATAAATCTTTCGAAGAATATTGCTTTTTTTTTTTTTAAAGAATAAATGGTGATTCCAAGGTGGGGGCAGGGAGCCACTGTCACAGCCCTACATGCTCTCTCTTCCCATCTCAGGTGTTCCATACAGGCTTGGCAGCCCATGGTTGCCAGCAATGTATGGCGACTGTCCCACACAGAAAGGGCACATCATCAAATCTTCCTGCTAATACAATCTTGTCTTCCTGGAATTTGTAATATTTTCCTAATATGGAGAGGGAATATTTTTTGAGAGTGCACAGTCATGTTAAAGTAAATACCCTGGAGAAATATACTTTCAATTAAAATTCAGAAGGTTTAGAAATCCGGGCTAGAAAGGATTTCCCTGACCTACAAAACCTAATAAGATTTTTTTTTCTTTTCCATTTTATCCCTTCTCATACTCCTAAGTGTGTGAGGCTGCCCTGCTTTCTTACCTGGTGGCCCCATTTAGATCTGCCCTCTAGACATTTCAGTCAGCAAATGGCTTTCAAGAATATTTCGAGAAAACTTGACATACTGATCTACTCTCAAATGCAATGATTTTTTTTTTCTGGTGTAAAAGAGAAAGAAACCACATACACACATCCACATGTGTGCATGTGTGTATTGTAACTACTCGTTCATGTGTGCATGTGTAGGTAGGTGACTATACTCATGTATGTATGTGTGGACACCAGAGGTTGGTGTTGGCTACCTTCTTTGATTGCTTTCCATCTCATTTTCTTAATATATATATATATATTTTATTTTTTATTTATTTATTTTTTTTACTTAGTGTGGATATGTGCACATCTGGAGGTCAGAGGACAACTTCTACCACGTAGATTCCAAAGAGCAAACTCAAGTTCTTAGGCTTGGTAGCCAGCACCTTTAGCTCCTGAGTGTCTTTCTGGGCCCTTCTCTCCATCTTATTTTTGAGACGCATCTCTCATTGAATCAGAGCTCATGGTTGCCTAGGCTTGCTGGCCAGTGAGCTTAGAGATCCACGTCTGTCTGTCTGTCCTCCCAGCGCTGCGGTTACAGATGTGTGCTGTGGTGCTCAGCTTTTGTGTNGATCTGAACTCAAGTACTTCACTTGTATGGTGGGCACTCTACTGACTGAGCCATCTCCTTAGCCCATCACCAACACAAAACTTTTAGTCAAGAAAACTCTGACTAGGATTAGTGGTGCGTGTTTGTGATATCAGNGCTTGGGAGCCTGCGAGAGGGGGATCACCCAGATCCAGGCCAGCCTGGGCTACACAGCAGCAACACTCTGTCTGAAAAACAACCAGACAATCCAAACCAAATAAATCAATAAAACTTCCCTCCAACAACAACAATAAAAATTAACTAGGAGATACATAAAATCTGCAATGACTGATTAAAGGAGTTAATATAAGGAAACAAGAATAGGGCTGGAGAGATGGCTCNGTGGTTAATTATGTTGCTCTTACAGAGGAGCTGAATTCGGTTCCTAGCACCCATACCAAGCGGCACACAACTGCCTGTAACTCTAGCTCCAGGGGACCCTGTACCCTCTTCTGGNCTACACAGGTGCACATACCCACATGCAGACAGCCAGACACACATGCACAATTAAAAATAAATAAATACTAAGAAAACTTGAAGGGAGGGCATAGCAAGGATGAGATGGATTTGTGTTAGCATGTGGAGATGCAGTTAGGAATTGTCCTCTCTCCTGTAGAGATCAGCTATGGCATTTCATTTATCACATGGGCTATGAATGCCTGGGATGAGAATTTCATGGTGAATTTCATANACTGTATATGTGATATACATGTCTGGTTTAAGTACAGTGCCTCAGACCTAGCTANTTGATTATGGAGAGTTCTNACTATGAAGTACTAAATGCCTCGGCTATCCTAATGACGAGAAAAGTCTCTTTATCTGTAAATGTGTTCTCATTAGGATTCTAGTTAAAAGAAAAGATATTCAACCCAAATTTGTTAAAACACCCACATTAGAGCTAAGAAGCAGGAGATAGGCGAGATTAATGCAAAGAGTGCAAGTGTTCATTAGAGTAGATTCTTGCCTGAGGAAGAGCTAGAAACAGGGAGTGCCAAGAGAAGCACTGAGCCAGACACTTAGGAGGCCTTCTGCCCGGGGGGTGGGGGGGCGCTACAGGCCAGAGCCTGCACAGAGCACTGAGAGAGTGCCTCTGTGAAGTAAATGCCCTGTGTGACCCTCCTGCCCCGTCCCAGTGCCTAATGATGCTTTCTTTCACTCCCAGAAGCTGAAGATACAACAACCACTATTGCAGGATGCAGCATGTGAGGGAGAACAGAGGTTTGTGGAAGACTATGAAGTTTAACTGCTCCGATGATCTCATGTTCAGTCATCAAAATCCATGGAGGGACTTGCTAAACTTTCCACTGCCAAGGGTAACGAGTCATGACCTCATTCTCTCTCACACCAGTTTTAGTGAAGATGCTAAGAATAGCAAGTAGGATCCTTTTATTGGATTTTTCAGGGAACACACTGGGGGCTGGAAAACAACTGTCACCTTCAAAAGCTGGCCCCCAAATGGCAGAAGATAAGCCAAGTGTCTAAGGAACCTCAAGAAACAGGGCAAAGGAACTCTAAGAATACTACAAAATTTCTCTATAAAGGGAGCACAAATTGGATTCCTAGGTGTAAAGATGCAGGATTATCCTTAGAAAAAACAGAGGGCTGGATATGTAACCCCAGTGGCAGAGTGTTTATTTAGCATGCTTGAAGCCCTGGTTTTAACCCCAAACACTAAGTGTGGTGGTCCAAGACTGCAATCCCACCACTTGGGGAAGCAGAGGCAGGGGAAACAAATCACTCTGTCCCACACCGTAAGCTTGAGGCCAACCTGGGCTATATACGTCTCAGGAAAGAATAAAGAGAAGCCAAGAGGAAGGGTTAAGGCTAGGGCAAAACAGAGCTCAGTGGGGAGTGTTAGAACCCAGTTCCTCTTACTGCCCCCCCTCCCAAAAGTCATGTCACACTCCACGCAGTCTCTCAGGAGCAGCTACCAACTTCTGCTGTGACCTGGCAGCTCTGAGGGCGAGTTCAGTTCTCGCTACACTCCTGCAAGTGCAGCCTCTCTGATGCCTAGAGAATCTTGAATTACAGCTTAACTTCTACTTGGTGCCTTCCTGTCTTGTGAGTCCTAGCAGTGGGCTAGGTCACATGGCCTAGGATACATTATGTGCAACTTATTCTCCCTCACCCTCCCCTGCTAAATAATCAGGAAGTACAAGATACCCCTCCAAGTCCCATTGTTCTCTGGAACTGAGGCCTCTGTCTCTATCCCTTCAAGGACTCCATCATGCTAGGCATGGCTCTCCCACTTTTCAGGGCTCCATCATGACTGCCTATGGCCATGAGTCTCTCCTAAAGGAGCTCTTTGGAAGGGTTAGAAAAGAAAACAGAAAGAAGCACCTTCAGAGTAGCTGGATGGCAGTTTGCAGTCAGACTCNAGCACCTGTGAGTCTTTTAGACCTACCATTTAAAGGGTTCGGAAGCGTGTGGTACACTTTNGGCTGGTTTTGAACTCATGATCCTCCTGACTCATCCCCTCATGCCCTCCAGCATGTGCCACCGAAGCAGGTACTTTCAGTACTCAATTTATTCAACTACNCTCTCAGTGGAAATCACCCGTGGACACAACAAACATTTTCCATAAAAACAATTGATAGTGTATTAGGAGGATGCTTGGCTAGAGTACTAGGAAATCAACTGTCATGTCTTTCAGCACAAAGTGTTATTTTTCTAGTGTAATAAGGAATCCAGGTAGTGGTTCTTTTTGTTTGTTTGACCCAGGGTCCTCTTGGTTTTCCCTTCATAACCAAAATATGGTTGAACAGGTCTAGCTAAGTGAGGCAGATAGGAAGGAAGACATGAAACGACTGCCCCAATCTTCAAGGAAAACACAANCCTCCCCAGAATGTGAGACTCCCTTATTGTTACATTTGAGCTGTGCCTCCTCCTAAAAGGACCTGCTACACTTTTTGCACCCCGTACCTCAGAATGTGGATATCTTTGGAGCCACAGTCTTGGTAGCAATCAAATTAAAATGGGGTCATCTGAGTGCACCTGANTCTATATGACTGGTGTTCTTATAGGAGAAATGTGGGTACAGAGACATGCAGGCTGGGAGATTGACCAGGAAAAATGCAGCAACCACTCATAAGGAAATTTGAGAGGCCTGGAACTGGGCCTTCCCTCACTCAGAGGGAAGCAATCTTGCTAACACCTCGATTTCAGCCTTCAGAGCGATGCAATGAAATGTTACTGCTGGTTAAACCACTCCATTTTGGTACTTTTCATAGCAGCTCTGGGAACCCAATGCATCCCAGAAGACTCCTACTTCAATCTTATTGGTCAGAACTATAATCTCTGGACCACTTCTGGCTAGAGAAGTTGGGGAGTGCAGTTTTGCACTTGAGAAGTGAACTCAGGGTAGTTAGGTCCCCCTCCAGCATGGANCAGGAATTTGAAATAACACCTTGGAGCTCAGGTTTTGCAGTGGAAAGAATATGGGCCTTACTTTGCCATGCCCACCATACAGATTTGTATGTAACTTCTAAGTTATTACAAATGGGAATACCATGTTTGCTCTTATCACTTTAAGGCTAGCAATATCAGGAACTTATCCTNAGGATCAAGAAGAGTGGCAGATAGCAGTGTTGCTTTTGGAAGTGTGTTTATTCAGCTGAAAAGGGGTTATGAAGATTCTCAGATCCAATATCTAAGCTGGAACAAATGAAACTTTTCCCAGAAGTTAAGTTACGGTAATGGAACAGGAACAGTAGGTCCCTAAAATGTAATTCTTCCCCCAAAGAAGGCATCATTTGTGAAATGGAAAGGATGCTACAGAAAACAAAGCCCCTACCCTCAGAGTCAATGAGCAGGTGAGGATGTTGCCTTGGAGCTTCATGATGCTGCTTACATACATGTTCAGAAAGAGAGTATCAAGGGACCCCAACTTGAAATGATATTTCTCTTTTTTATCGTGTGTGTGTGTGTGTGTGTGTGTGTGTGTGTGTGTGTTCATATGAGTGTATAGAAGCCAGAGTTTGACATGTCTTTTTTGACGGTGGCAGTTCTCCATTTGATTTGCTGGGGCAGGGTCTCTTGCCAAACCCAG
The DNA here is from genome assembly GCA_001675575.1 of Neotoma lepida. Lineage (NCBI taxonomy): Eukaryota > Metazoa > Chordata > Mammalia > Rodentia > Cricetidae > Neotoma > Neotoma lepida. The sequence goes on from LZPO01097445.1 coordinate 21,909, forward strand.
ATCTTTGCAGTTTAGGCAAGCCTAGCTACCCAGCTTCCCCAGGCAACCCCATCTCCTCCTGGAGAATACTAGGATTACAAGAGTGTGTCACACTGTCCTAGTTAGGGATACTATTGCTGTCATGAGACACCATGACCAAAAGCAACTTGGGAAGGAAAGGGTTTATTTCACTCACAGTTCCATATAAGAGTTCATTATCAAAAGCAGTGAGGACAGAAACTCAAGCAGGGCAGGAACCTAGAGGCAGGAACTGATGCAGCAGAGGCCATGGAGGAGAGCTGCTTACTGGCTTACTCCCATTGCTTGCTCAGCCTGCTTTCCTGTAGAACTCAGGACCCTCAGACCAGGGGTGGCCCTACACACAATAGGCTGCCCACCCCCATCAATCACTTATTAAGGAAATGCCCTATGGTGTTACAGAATATTATTTTAAGATGTGTTACATTTGTTTATGCTGTGGAACATTTGTTTAATGATGCAAAGATATGTTGCATTTATGTTACATTTGTTTAACTCTGTGAAGCTGTGTTACTGTGTCTGTCTAAGACACCTGATTGATCTAATAAAGAGCTGAATGACCAATAGCAAGGCAGGAGAAAGGTTAGGCGGGGCTGTCAGGCAGAGAGAATAAATAGAAGGAGAAATCTGGGGAAAAGATCAAGGAGAAAGAAAAGAAGGGGCCAACNACCCAGCCAGACATGGAATAAGAAGGAAAGAAAGGTATNCAGAAATAGAGAAAGGTAAAATCCCAGAGGCAAAAGGTAAAATCCCAGAGGCGAAAGGTAGATGGGATAATTTAAGTTAAGGAAAGTTGGCTAGAAACAAGCCAATCTAAGGCCGGGCAGTCATAAGAAAGACTAAGCCTCCATGTGTGATTTATTTGGGAGCTGGGTGGCAGGGTCCCCAAACAGCAAAAGAGTCAAAGAGTCAAAACAACCAACAACACTATAACTCATTCTTATTGAGACATTTTCTCAATTGAGGTTNCCTCCTTTCAGATACTCTGGCTGTGTCAAGTTGACTTAAAACTAGCCAGCACAATTGACTCCTTGTTAGCTTGACACACAAACATATCACTGTTAAGCCATAACCTTTCCTTTCTTTTTTACCCCCAAGATCACATATAAATATCAACGTTACAATATAAACATTCAATTTTAAAAGTCCCACAGTCTCTAAAAACTCAAACACTTAAAAATTCAGTCTATCTAAAATACTATCTCCTTAAAATATTCGGTCTCTTTTAAAATCCAAAGTCTTTGTAAAACTCCAAAATCTCTTTAAAACGTTCAAAGTCTCTCAATTGTGGGCTCCTCNAAAATAAAAAANAAGTTAANTACTTTCTTATTTCAAGAGAGAAGAACCAGGGCACAATCACAATCAAATCAAAGCAAAACCAAACTTGAGTTGTGTGAATAACTCCGTGTCTAATGTTTGGGATCGCTCACTGTATCCTGGGCTCCTCCAAAGGGCTCGGGTCACTTCTCCAGCTCTGCCNTCTGCAGCACACACAGCTNGTCTTCTAAGCTTGGACAGNCTCCACTCCACCACTGCTGCTGTTCTGGGTGGTCATCCCATGGTACTAGCATCTCCAAAATGCTGGCATCTCCTGCTGCAACTGGGCTGTACCTTCACCATTAGGCTCTCCTGGGCTCTCTTCAGAGACTCCAACCATGCCCCATAGTGCCAAGCCTCAGGTCTTCTCCACGATCTCTTCATGACTTCAAAACCAATAGGACCTGGCTGACTTTTACACTACCAAGTTTGGCTGCCAGCATGAGGTACAATCTTGGCCTTCTCTGGAACACAGTTTCTGTGTGTTGAACCTGAAGAAACACTTCCTAGAAGATCTCATCTCAATGATGCTAGTGTCTTTTGTTTTGTTTTGTTTTTTGTTGTTGTTGTTGTTGTTTTTTGAGACAGCGTTTCTCTGTGTTACAGCTCTAGCTGTCCTGGAACTCACTCTGTAGACTAGGCTGACCTCAATCTCACAGAGATCCACCTGCCTCTGCCTCCTGAGTGCTGGGATTAAGGGTGTGTGCTACCACCGCCTGGCTTGTTGGTCTCTCCTTAATCACCACTAACTACTTTCTCAGCTCCAGCTGACCAGCATCAATTATNCCAGCAAAGCAAAGGTTTTACTTCAATGGTTCTGGTCTCTTGTTAATCACNGCTGATTCTTCAGCCCCAGCTGACCAGAACCACAGATTTCTTCACACCAAAGGCNCACTAGAGTCTTTGCTTCCCTCTGAAACTTCACAAGCCCAGCTTCCATTGTCTGCACTGCTCCCAACATTCTTATCTTCTTTTTGAAGATTCATTTCATTTTTATTAGTATATTTTTTTATTGATTGGGGGAATTTCACATCACGCACCCCAATCCCACTCATTTCCCAGTCCTTCCATGTCTGCCCTCCACCCTTGTAGCCTCCCTGCCCCACCACACAAAAGAAAACTAAAAAAATAAAAATGTTTTTAAAAGAAAAAACAAAACACTTTGCTCCTCCGTCTTTCCTGCCTCTCCACTATATATTCATTTCTCGTAATGGCCTTGGGAGCTGTGGTGTGTCATGCAGTATACCCTTTTGTCCAAACAACTTTACTTGCAAATGTTGACTGAATAAGTTGTTGGTCTGTTCAAGGCCTCTGACTTCTGGTACACCATCAATACTGGACCCTCCCTGAAACTTCTCTCCAATATCCTGCTGTTGCCCCAAGTCATGGAGATCCTGCAGCTGTGGTTCCACAGGACCAGTCCCTTCACTAGGCTCCAGCAGGTAATAGATGGGGTAGATGTTGGAGTGGGCCAACTCAAAGCCTGGATGTGATCCTGAATGGTAGCTGAGTTGATCAGTCTGGGNATCCACCAGGACTGCTNCCTCAAGCAACAGTTGGGGTTAGCTCTCCAGCTCTCCAGCGTTCCCACATGCATGGCTGAGGATGGCCATCAGCTTTCAGCTTTCCCATGTGTANGGCCAGTTCTCCCAGGGCTGTTTAAGGATTGGGGCCAGTTCTCCCAAACCCACACCACTGAGGTCAGTTCTCCTCAGGGTGGANGGGGCAGCTNTCCTGCTGAGGCAGCTGGCCAGCCCAGGCCACCAGGGCCAGNTCTCCCATGGTCCCTGGTGGTAACATGGGCCACAGACATCAACACAGACCCCAGCCATGTGGTAGGAAGACTGATCCAGACGTGGCCTTCAGCCACAGCTCAGGCCTGGATGTCATCATGTCCCTAAGTATCAGCACAGACCATTCAGATTGTTGTGGCCCTGGTGACATTGTGGCCCTTGGACACCAATGTNGCTTCAGATGGAGGCCCAGACCTTGGGCCTTCATATGGCAACATTCTTATCTTACAAGCTCCTGTAGAACAGCTCACTGAGCTTTCAATACTCAATGGCTTTCNCCTAAAGTTCCAAAGTCCTTCCACAATCCTCCCCAAAACAACATGGTCATGTCTGTCACAGCAATACCCTACTCCTGGTACCAAATTGTCTTAGTTAGGATCAATATTGCTACAATGAGATACCATGACCAAAAGCAACTTAGGAAGGAAAAGGTTTATTTCACTCACAGTTCNGTATAACAGTTCATCATCAACAGTGAGAGCAGGAACTCAAATAGGGCAGGATCCTGGAGGCAGGAGCTGATGCAGAGGCCACGGACGGGTGCTGCTTACTGGCTTGCTCACATGGCTTGCTCAGTCTGCTTTCTTTTTTTAAAATTTCTATTCATTTTACATACCAACCACATATCCCCCATGTCAAGGTCTCCCATGGGGAGTCAGTAGAGCCTGGTACATTCAGTTGAGGCAGGTCCAAGCCCCTTCCCCCTGTACCAAGCCTGCCCAAGGAGTCCCACCATAGGCACTGTCCTCCAAAAAGCCCTCTCATGCACCAGGGATGGATCCCGATCCCACTGCCTGGGGGCCCCCCCAAACAGTTCAAGCTAAACAACTGTCTCGCCTATTCAGNGGGCCTAGTCCAGGCCCATGGGGGCTCTACAGCTATTGGTCCACAGTTCATGGGTTTCCACTAGTTTGGCAGTTCTTGTAGAACCTAGGACCACCAACCAGTCCAGGGATGGCACCACTCATGATGGGCTGTGCCTTTCTCTATCATTATTAATTAAGAAAATGCCCTACAGCCAAATCTTAGGGAAGTATATTTTCAATTGAGGCTCCCTTCTTTCAGATAACTCTATCTTGTTAAGTTTATGTCAAGTTGACATGAAAGTGGCCAGCACACACACCCTCCAAGCTTTTATTCAGATGCAGAGCATCCAAACTGTGGTCCTTACGTTTGCACATCCAATGCTTTATCCGCTGAGCCTCCTCCCCTGACTCCCTTCTCTAACTTCATTGTGTAGCCTGGGGCTCTTGTTCAAGAGGACTTTGCAGCTCTGCAGGTCTAGATGGGGCTGACATTCTGTGCCACCCAGTTGTCTGGTGGTACAGGTCTAAAGGCCATACCTGGAGCAGCAAAGTCTGCCCTGACATCCATAGGGAAGCCAGCCAGGGTCTGGGAGCTTTCCAAACTGAAATTCTGAGTATCTGCTGGGGTTGACCCTCCTCAGCACAAAAAACACTGAGGACTGTAGAGATCCTGGCCTGAGTGACCTACAAGTTTCCTCAACAAACTNGGCTTACAAAAGAATGTGGGAAGGTTGGACAGAGAGACAGCAGAGAATAATTATAAACAAATGATATAGATTAGCCTAGAATGTTAAAACAGAGTGAGTCATGTCATTTAAACATCATTAAATGATAATATGAGGGGGATTCAGGAGATAGACCTAAGGTAGAGACNCTATTTCCTGAACACTGTGGGAATTCTTATAGCAGCCTGCTTGGAGACCCACCAAAATCTCCTAAGCTCAAGATTGTATTTTTATTTTGACGTAATTTCTTCAAAAATTCTAAGAGTTACAACTAAACTTGTAGGGTGTTTGGCCTCAGAAAGATAAGCAATAATCTCTAGGGATCAACATCTATGCTTTAAGTTGGAGTCAGGCCAAACAGCATAATGATTCTGCCTGAGTGATGACCCAGGTACAGGGAGGAGGACTGTGAACACGGTATTTCTAAGCAACACAGGCAGTGAAACAGACCACAGTGTTGGTGCTGAGGTCTGAATGCAAATGNGTACTATTTTAGAAGGCAGTGAGAGCTTTAGGAGGTGGTGTACCAGGCTTTTTCTTTTGGGCCACCAACCAGCTCCCAAATCATGACAGGGAAACTTCTTATTAGTTATGAATGCTCAGTCTAGCTTAGGCTCATTTCTGGCTAGCTCTTTTAACTTAAATTAACCTGTTTCTTTTTATCTACCTTTTACCTTTCCTTCCTTCCTTCCTNTCCTCCTCCCCTCTCCTCTCTCTCCCTCCTTTCTGTTTCCATCCTTTCTTTCTGTCCTACTTTTCCTGCTTCTGTGTCTGGCTGTCTGGCTGCTGCCTGGCTGACTGGCCCTAGGTGTGTCCCTCTCTTTCTCCTTTTCTTCTCCTTCTTCTCGAGCCTAGATTTCTCCTCCTATTTATTCTCTCTGCCTGCCAGCCCCAGCAATCCCTCTCTTTCTCTGCCTAGCTATTGGCCATTCAGCTCTTTATTATTAGAGTAATCAGGTGCCCTATGGCAGCCAAGGTGAAACAGATGTAACACATTGTCACATAATTAAACCTACATCCTTACATCATTAAACAAATGCAGTGTAAACAAATGTAACACACCTTTACACAGTTAAAGTAATATTCTGCANCATCAACAAATGTAACACATCTTTTCATAGGTAAATACTCCACATCAAAGTNGAGTCTTTCTGGAAGAAGTAGGTCACAAGGCTGGTCTTACTTCCTGTTCTGTCTGAATGCAAGGAGGAAAGGAGGTAAGCTGCACACCCCCGCCACCCTGGCACTGCCTGCCACGTATCCACCCCTCCATGTTGGACCCTACCTCCTTAAACTGTGAGGCAGAATAAACTGGGTTTCTCCCTTAAGTGGCTTGTCAGAAATTCATTCACAGTGAAGATAAAAGTCACCGACACACATGGTATCATCATGGTAAAGATGATGAGTTGTACAAACTGTGATGAATCAGCCCAATGCTTAGATAGGAAGGCAGACTGAGCTCAGTGTAAGAAGGGGTTTTTGAAAGGCTTCAGCGTACTAGTGCCATCTAGATACATCCCTCAGAGTTCCAACAGGGCAAGCACAGGCAAGCACATCGGTGTGGCAAGGCACGTGGGCTTTCCATTTAGGTCACCTAGCCTTATCAGGAACTGTGCAGCCTAGAGTGGTTTGTTTCANCTTTCTATGCCTACAACACAGAAAGACGGACACTGAAATACTTTCAATATTTTAGATAGATGGACAGTGGATGGAGTTGTGCTTCACATGCTATTCTGTGCCTACAACACCAAGATAGACACAGCATCAGGTACATAGCAAGCCTTGTGTGTACTGGCTATAATTATCAGGCCTACCTATTTTGTAGGCCTAGNTAACAAGGAGTTAGGAAGGGTACCACATGTGTTAGACTATAAAATCAAGANCTTAAAAAGACTTTTGACAGACAGGAAACNTAAACAAAATATTAANAAGTGTCATTTAATGAGAACAAAAAGAAANTCCTATGGGGGCAAAAGAACAAGAATGAGATTGTTTTGATATCAGCATATGACTTACAGGTTTTTAGCTGATTNCATTTAATGTAAGTTAACTTAAGATATACTTGTGAGAATGAAATTGAAATTGCCTTAATAGAAATACAGTGTCCAACACTGACCCTAAACTAGTGGAAATACAATTGGAATTCTACTTCATCTTCTTTGTGGAGGGCATTGAAAAGTGAGTACACCTAAAGGAACCAAAATCTGATGGAATAGATGAATACTTTTTCTGAAATTTATTTATTTTTATTTTATGTACATGTGTTTTGCCTGAATGTATATGTGTGTGTGTATATATATATATATATATATGCATATATATATGCATCACATGTATACAGTGCCCGAGACCAGAAAAAGGCATCATAATCTCTGGAACTGGAGGTTGTGAGCTCCCATGTGGGTGCTGGGAACTGAACCCAGGTTTTCTGCAAGAGCAACAAGTGCTCTTAACTGCTGAGCCATTTCTCCAGCCCTTAGATACATATCTTAAAAGGAAATGTTTGGTTCAAGGAAGAGAAGACTGCGAGATGATTTTGTAACTGCCAATGTGGTCTTTAGGGGTTGTTCAGGAAAGGAAAAGGATATATTGGGGTGGCAGGAACCACAGAAGACAGATACACATCCAGTATGAAGATGTGAGATGTCAGACAGATATCATCTAAGTCTTAGGATTGACTGAGAAGCTTACTCCAGTCAGCTGTGACACTCAAAGTCCTTCCCTTGTAAAGGGTCACTTATTGTTGCTGTCCACTGTTCCCTCACCCCAGGCACTTACCATGCCAATAGTAATGATGCTCCTAGCCTTCTCCTCCACCCCACAATGCTAGAGGAAAAAAAAAACCCAGCATCTTGCACATGCTAAATAAATGTTCTAACACTGAGCTCTGCCTCTTAGCTGACTCTGAGACAGGGTCTTACTAAGTGGCCCACACTGACCTGGAGCTTGCTAGTCACCTATCTCAACATCCTGTGTGCTGGAAATAGAGTTGTGCACCATCACCCCTAGTGCAAACCCAGCTTTTTGAAATTGCTGCAATTTCTCATCTTCTCACATTTTCAGCTGTGTTTGCTACTTAGCTTCCAGCCTCAGTCTTCCTTAGAGTTATTTCGGTGGCATACNACTCTGTTGATGGCTGAGCTTCTCCCTNGTCTTCCTTTCCCTGCAGGAACTAGAATTGGTGCNTTCATCCTGCTCTATCACTTCTTCAATACCTTCATATTGAAGGTGTTCTCATATTTGCCTAGAGTTTGTTTGTTCTTAGGGNGAGCGTCCATCCAACACCATCTGGTCTACCTCNGCTGGAGGCACATTGAGCCTGAACGTGGTATGGGAACTTTCTAAGAGCCAAGGCTGGGAACATGGAGATTCAGGGTACTCACTGTAAAAGCCATGTGGAATCTGACCTGCATTTAGATTTCTACCCAAGAATTTCTTATTATCTTGACAACTCAGGTATGATTTTATCCATACCCGTTTCTCCTAGTATTTTGCTTGATTTATAGAGAATCTGCCCTAATAATCTCAGCNGTGTTACTCTCCTTATTTTTCATCTAGATCTGTCTTCAACTAACATGTCAGTTCCAAAAGGGGAAGAATCACATTCATCCTTGTAGACCTAATTCCCAACCTAGTGCTTGACAGGACAGGTTGTCAGTTGCTTCTGAGTAACTGAAATTATATAGCTCTGAAAGAGAGAATATGGGTAGTGGCCTCACCAGAAGTGAAAAACCTGTAGCTCAGTATTCCCTNAGTTTAAAAACCAATGACTAAATTCACAGAGGTGAGATTTTTGTGCTCTAGGGACATTGATTCACAAAGCAAATTTACAAGGGACTAATTTACAAAGAAAAAAAATCACAGCGTGATCAGTATGTAATGGGAGACCTAGCTAGAATGATAATGGGAACCTATTATATTTCTTTTTCTCTTTTTCCCTTTATATTTGACTTTTGTCTTTTATTTAAATATGAATAGGTTTTTGTACTAAAGATCTTGTTTTTTATTGTATTTATCCACATGAATCTCTGGGAGTAGAAGAAACAATAGGCAAGTATGAAAATAAATAAAAATTGATAGCATGTGTTTATCCAAGTGTTACCAAGGGCAATCTTGTTTAAGTCAGTCCACTCTGAAAATGAAATCACAGACTAGGAGGTTGCCATGGTAAGGACAAATCAGAAAGGGGAAATTCAAGGTTGCCAAATTCTCACTACAGAACTTCTGAAGTAGATCTCTTTCAAGCCCAAGTGATCTTGAAAGGTCATTTAGTGCTAGGACACCTTACCTCCTGACAGTGTGGAAGAAGCTTGTCGTTTACTTCCTTGCCAGTATTGCTGCTGGCTCATAGAAGAGTCCACAGTCACATGATGTTTAGTAATGTGACGATATTAGGATTACAGAGTTTCCCTTTCTGAGTGAATTTGCTGATAGGCTTGTGTTATGATTTAGCTTTGAGCCTCCAAAGGTTCACAGGCTAAAGATTTGGTTCTCAGCCTGTGGGGAGCTCTTAAAATATGGTGGGGCCTTTAGGAAGTGGGGTTCAATAAAGAAATGATATCACAGGAGAGGTGTGCCCTTGGAGGATACATTGGTGCTGGAGACCCTGGCTGTCTCTTTCTCCTTGCTTCCCAGTCGCCAAGAGGTGACCAGCTCTCCTCACATCGCCATCATGATGAAATAAAGAGATGAGGTCCAGCAACTATGGACCAAAGTCTCTAAAACCATGAGCCAAAAGAAACCATTATTCCATGTAAGTTGGTTTTTCTCAGGTAGTTTATCACAATGAGGGGAAGCTGACACTGGCGAACTGTAACATGAATNTTAAAGAGTCTTATTAATAAAAAAACACCTGGAGCCAGATATTGGGGTNAATTCTGAAAGATCAGAGAGACAGAACAAGCCACAGCCAACCTCACCTTGNCTGGCTGTTTCCAGTGTGGCCTTGAACTCACAGAGATCTGGATGGATCTCTCCCTCCCAAGTGATAGGATTAAAGGTGTGTGTGCCACCATTTTCTGGCCTCTATGTCTATCTAGAGGCTGTTCTGTTCTCTGACCCCAGATAAGTTTATTAGGGTGCACAATATATTGGGGAATACAATATCATCACAGGGAACACTTTATAGAAATATAGAGTAAGGTTAAGTGTGCTGGCACATGCCAGCAATCCCAGAACTCAGGAGAATCACATGTTTGAGGTCAGCCTGGGCTATATAGTGAGCTTCAGACCAGCCTGAACCATACATAAAAGGAGGATAGCCTGTCTTTAAAAACCCAAACAACAACATGCATACTGAATACTATACATTAAACATGTATAGATAGTATTCATATATACAGAAAAATTCAGTTACTGAATACTAAAATCCCCCAGTGCTCAAGGCCCTTATATAAAATGGTAGAGTATTTGCATATAACCTCCACACATACTCCTGTGTACTTTAAATCATCTCTTGCTTATTCATAATATTAATACGATGTAAATGCTGTGTAAATACTTGTCACACCGTATTGCTTAGAGAATAAAGAAAAACGTTTATGCATGTTGAGGACAGACTTCTCTGGGTATTTGAGTNCCTCTCTGCTGTGTGGTTGACTAAATTTGGAGCTGCAGAATCTTTGTCAAAAACCAACAGCACAGAGATTTTTCTAGAAACCTTAGAACTTCTGTTTTCCTGAAGTTCATNTGACATCATTTAAAGTAACATTTCCTCTGGTTTAGCCAACTTGACAGAAGCTGGCNCAATGTTCAAACACTACTGGAGAAGGAGGAATTTCATTTAAAACTTAACATTTTATGGAAAAAGTTGATGAATTTTGTCTATTGTGTGTGCGTGGTTGTACATGTGCATATATACAAGTACAGGTGCTCAGGCATGCACATATGTGTGAGTCTATGTACAAGAGAGATCAGAGATCGATATGATATGTCTTCCTTGGTTACTCTCTACCTTATACAATGAGACAGGGTCTCTCTCTTGAACCCAAAGCTCACTGCCTCAGCCAGTGTAGTTAGCCAGCTTACCACGGTGATTCCCTATCTCTGCCTCCTGAGCACTGGGGTTACAGGTGGGCTGCAGGACTCACTTGGTGCTTAAGTGGGTGTCAATCCTGTGGACCAAATATTTTACCCACCGAGTCATCCCTCCAGCCCTAAATTTAATAAATTATTTGAAAAGTAATCTGTGTTTCTACAAATAGTAAGAAATCCTCTGTAGGATTATTGTTCTCAAAGAAATTCTTCTTCTCAAAAGGGTTGTGATGCAATAAGTGTGCAGAAAGAACAACTGAACAAAGGAACTGGTCTAAAGCCAACATCCCTCCAATTGTGAGAACTGGTACTTGAGGAAAACAAAGGGGGCATTAATCTCTGGCACAGGGAGGTCGGGTAGCATCACATTTAGATGGCTGGGTGCAGGGAGGACTCTTTCTGGGAGGCATTGCTTTTGGTCTTTGTGAAATGGGACTACTTTGGCTCCCCAAGTCATGACATTCCAACTTGGATGAAATGTGGGCAAAGAACATTTGTCAAAAAGCCAAAATGAAATGACCCCCCCAGGGTAAAACATGACCACATTTACCTAAAGTAATCCTTGACCATTGTAAATAGCAAGGAGAGTTGGTTGAGAAGTGGGAACAGTCTCAGATGGGCACTGAACCATTGTGTCTCCATTGAGAATGCTGGGTAGAGTGTCCCAATATTTGTCTGGCTACCCCTGAGAAGAACAGTAACCACTGTTAAACACTGTGGACTTTTCTATCTAGTCAAATAAGCATCCTTGGTAAAGAAAATTCANGAGAATTCAAATGAGCCACCAGTCAGCAAAAAACTGCTGCTGACATTATTAATCTTCCAAATTACTCAGATCCATCATATACATAAAAACTCATCATCGGGCACTTGTGGAATAGGTATCCTTCACTTAAGAAATGGTCACTGTCAGCAAAGTTTGCAGTACAGAGACTTCCTATCAAATCAATCTTATTTTCCCATTGATTTCCATTACAAAATTCGAGATGCATTCTGCTGTTAACTACCATTATCGGCCCACAAAACCCTTTGGAAATGGCACACTTAAAAGAAAAATGATAATATCCCAATAAAAGTGACATTGATATTTAATATATTAATAATAACATTGTGTTGTATTCAATATGTCACAACAGAAACCATTCAGGGTAAAATATAAAACTGCCTCACATTCACAAAGGGAAACAATCCCTAAAACACGGGAGCTTAATTTACCACCATCTTTATAACTGTCGTGGCATTTCTATCTNTCTACAGCAAAAGTCACCTTTTATCATTTAGAAAAATCTTCTCATTTCCTGTTGGTTTCNGTCTTTAAATCTTTGTTCAGAAACCCTTTAAGGGCCTCTGATACTGTCCCTAGATGAGGAAAATCAACCTCCTAGGTTTAGTCATAGTGGCTTAACCCTGTGCCTGCAGGGATTAACTGAATCTAATAAAGCATAGAGTAGATGTTCCCAGTGTCTGGTTTAATTCCTAAGACAGAATCTAGGAATTGTCTAACACTGGTGATATAGCTGTGTTTTCTGTATTATTTTCAACCTATATCCTTAGCACAAGATGTTAAGTTGGACTGAGTGCTTTACTGAATAGAAGTGGAATTACTGACTGAATTTCAATGACTTTGTTCATTCTTCATTAGTGTTTCTGATGTCTAGTTTTTCAAACTAGACAAGTGACTGATGATATTGATTTCCATAGGAATCATGTCATAATGGTGGCATTAAACATCTAAACCTAAGACCTGGGCTGGCTATTCCTGACCCTGGGCTTTTGCTGAATTCTTGAGTTCCTTACTTTTTCATCATGGTATATGAAGTTTTCTTAAGTAATAGGTCACTCATGTTAGAGGGAAAACAAATTGACTCCCTAGCCCATGTCTACAACAAGTAATGCACCTAGCCATCCTTTTACCCAATATGTATGATCCAGTCTAATGCAAGCCTCAATATTTTGTGTTGGCTTTGACATTTTATGTTAAAATAAATGTTCTATTAAACTATTATCCACAGAATTCTGAAACATCAAAAACAGAGAGATTGAGTTACAGCTTGAAGCAATATCAGTAGGCTATTTGCTAAGAGTCCTCGGTTAATTCAACCAAGACCAAATTTTTTTGTTGGCCAATCACGTTCAGAGTTCTCAACATGTCAGTGTCTCAAGACTGAACCCACACAGAGAATGAGATCTATGTTAACTAAACTCAGAAGGAATAAACAGAATTGAAACATTTTTTTAATTGACAGTAGCAATCATGATGGTCACAGTGGCCATTTTCCTTAAGGAGGCCCATCTTTCCTCTACAGGCTGAGCAAGTGGGATGCCCAAGTATGAGTAGACGGTGAGCATCAAATGAAAACTAAGAGAGAGATTTAATCTCTAGACATATTATTCTGTTTATGTGTGGTGGTTTGAATGAGATATTGCTGAGGCTGTGCTGGAGGAAGTATGCCACTTGGGGTTGTGTTCTGAGAGCTTAAGACTGAACCATACTTCCAGTTCAGCCCCTCTGTCTTGTGCTTACAGTTCAAGATGGGAGCTCCATTTCTGCGGTTCCTGCCGTCCGTCATGCCTGCCACTTGCTGCCCTGCTGTCCTTGCCATCGTAGAGCCTAACTCCCTGGGACTGTGAGCCAAAAGTCAACTCTTCTGTAAGTTTTCTTGGTCCTGGCGTGTTGTCTCAGCAACAGGAAAATAACTAATACAAGAGTCCAGATGAAGCTGACTTTTTCTTCGACTTTGCATCACAGGGACCACTTTCTCCTCTCCTCTCTCTCTTCCATTTCAATCTTCAACATTTAAACCTTGTCTTCTCAGTTTTTAATCCACTTCTTGTCAGATACTCTTGTTTACATGACACAACCACGGAATGCTTCCTAATTTCACACTTTATTTTAATAAGAGTGTGAAGGAAGTCATGAATACTTGAAAGTATTTTTAAATTTTTTATTACGATTATTAATGCATACTAATTAGACACATTAATGAGTTTCACTGTGATCTATCCATGCACGGAAAGTATTTAGGAGTGGTAAGACCATTTGTAAGATGGTCCCTCATTCAAATGTTCCTCCTTACTACTCCCCTTCCCCATGAAGACAAAGACAATATAATGCAAATACATTCAATTCTGTTGCAAAGTGAAACTGCAGATCTTGCAAGAGGTGTAAGGGTTCATAATGCCAATGAAGGTGAGGTCAGAAAAGCCACTGGCAAATGAGGACTGCAGAGTTAAACTCGAAATGAAGGTAAAATCAACAGGCAAGGTGACTATATTGTTGTATCAGAAAAGAATACTTCAAATATGAAAGGACTGAGATCTTCCGAGATATGTATGAAGTCTCGCATTTGTACAAAATGACTCTTACTGTGCTCCAGGCCTTTGGTTCAAAGCTCGCTTGCCCATGTTTCTGGCACAGTAGCAACTAACAAAATGACTCTTTCTTTGATTATGCTGTAAAAGCCTAATATTAGACAAAGTGACTTAGGAGTTGAGTAGTTCCTCCCTCCTACNGTAAGGTTTTATGGCTTATATACTGATAGCAAAAGATGATTTAGAAGAGAAAGTATGTTGGATTTATTGAATCAAGCCAAGTTAGGTGTGAGATGAGGCTCCTGAGAAGGGACGGCCTGAGGAAAACTGCATTTTTGTGCTTAGGTTTGAAGAATGTGCAGTCGTCTGGAAGCCTGATTGGACAAAGGACATATGACATACAGTGATAAACTGAGGAAATACACAAGGCCTGCTGCTCAAACACTTCTGCCGGTGTGGAGCAGGATACTTGCAACATGAGTATCTTACGGGAGACAGTGGGAAGTCACAGGGTGACATTCTTACTTGATATGTGGGTCATTTTGGAGGAAAAGAATCCAATTTTTTGCCACAACTACAGGGGAATAAGAAGCTAGGGTAACCCAGAAGAGTCTTGCTTCATTTTCACTTCAAACTACTCAGCACAGCACAGTGTCATTCCTTGAGAAAGTGTGTTCAAATCCCAGACAAATGCTTCAGATTTCACAGGCAAAATCAAGTGAATAAAACTGTGATGTGTTATTAATTCATTCCATAATTAGCACAAAGCTGTACAAAACCACATTTTTTTTCGTTTGGCTCAATACCACATAGAATAGGTGTCTTAAGATTGAGATTTTAAAAAATTTTTAAATTTCTTTTTTGAGAATTTCACACATAAGTACCATGTGTTTTGATTAAATACATCCCCCTTTCTCCCTCCTACAGCTTCTCTCCTATCTCCCCTACCGTCATTTCTTCCTCATTTCATCTTGGTTTTAAAGCCTACCGAGTCCACTTACCGCTACCTGCATTTTAGTCTTAAATAAAATTCCAAACAAACCTTTAATTTAAAAAAAAATATTGCTCTTAAATTCAGACTCTGTTTTAAGTAGATTTCCCTTGAGGAAGCTCCACCTGTCCTAAGCACAGCAGGATAAGGCATTCATGTATTAATGAAGCTGAACTTATCTGGTGGCAATGCACACCTTAGTGGCGTCTGTGAGTGAAGTGTCTGTCATGTCACTACTTCCATGTCATCGTGGTCCAATGCTTATGAACAGCTTAAGGGAGGAAAAGCATATTTGGGCGTATAGTGTTGGAGAGTTGAAGTCCATCACAGCAGGGAAGGCATGAGGAGGGCTCTGTTTGTGGCAGCAGGATCATGAAGAGAGTGGTCACATCTAGTGGACCATGAAGCAAAGAGAGAAGGACCAGACCCAGGCAGGTACATCTTTAAAGACCCCACCACTTGCTACCTATTTTGGTCAGGCTTCAACTTCTAAAGGCTCCACAACCTCCAAAACAGTACCAGCTGGGGAATCAAAAATTCCAAACACAAGCCTGTGGGGGACATTCAGGTTCAAACTGTGTCTTACCTACATATTCAATTAATATGTTTTTATGATTTATTTTATGTATATGAGTGTTTTGCCTGCATGTATATATGTACACCACTTGTGTGTCTGGTGCCTGCAGATGTCAGAAGAGGGCATCAGATTTCCTGGAAATGGAGTTACAGATGGTTTTGAGTCACCATGTTGGTGCTGGGAATCAAACCTGAGTCCTCTACAAGAGCAGCAAGCACTCTTAACCACTGAGCCATCTCTCCAGCTTTCTCCAGCCTCATATATGAAATTTTTATTACTTACTAAAATATTCTCATTTCTGAACTCATGGGTTAATATTATTTACTCTTGGGTATTCTCAGTAGTATCACTTCCAAAGTATTTCATTTATTTGTTTATTTAAGGCAGAGTCTCACTGTATAGCCCCGGCTAGCCAGAACACACAGAGATTTGGCTACCTCTACCTCCCAAATGTTGAAATCAAAGCTATACACCACCACCACACCTGGACATTATTACTGAACATACTATCATCAGTGTTCCCCAAGACAATGTTTACATAGGAGACAGATTTTGGAGTCAACTTGGAGGGACATCTATATCTGAATTTGCTCCTGGCACTTAACAGACATGGAACAATGAGCAAAATACACACATTCTCTGAACTTCAGTGTCTTCAAACAGATCAACACACCACAGCAGTAAAGACCTGACGTAAACTCCTGTCAGATGTCAGATACCGAAAAGGCATTCAGTATGTGAGTCATAAAAGTGTAGGTTATTTTTGTTCCCTTGTGATCTTAATTTGTTGATTATTTTGCATATTGGGATACTTAGCATGTTTTTGCAATTCGAAACTAGGATTTCTAGGCTATTAAAAAAAATATCTAACAAAATCCCAATACACAAGAAAGCCCATTGTGAGTTGTCTGCCATCAGAGTCCAAGAGACTCCCAAAACAATGTAAGTTATTTCTGTTGACCTTGGTTGCCTNGAGAGGTTGATGGTAGGCCCCTACTACCTACACTTCAGAGGTTGGACCCAGAGGACTCCAGCTAGAGCACCAGAAGGCACTATGCAAGTGTCCAAGAGAGGGAAGAAACCCTACCTAGCTGGGATAGCTATAAACCACAACAACCACCACCATGGTGTGGTAACCCTAGTGGCACTCATCTTGGTGGCAACCAACAGCTCTCTAATTGGACTTAAGGCCCCTCAACAGGAGGGAA
This sequence comes from Neotoma lepida, assembly GCA_001675575.1. Taxonomy (NCBI): domain Eukaryota; kingdom Metazoa; phylum Chordata; class Mammalia; order Rodentia; family Cricetidae; genus Neotoma; species Neotoma lepida. The sequence continues at coordinate 38,689 of LZPO01097445.1, forward strand.
CTCATGCCTGGTACTGGAAACCTAGCCAACTACCCAGGGTTAGTGAGGTCATGGGTCTTATAAGAGAACCTCCGATAGCTACTTTATTAGGCCAACTTATCCTTACACCCACAGGTGAGTATAGCTCTCATTCTTCATCAAAGGAATGTCTCTTGTAATAGATAGATACCAAAACAGAAAACCACAAGTTGTCAAAATTCAGAGAACAAGGAATCTCGAGATGCCCGGCCTCAACTGCTATATCTACAACAAAACTCCTGCACCTAAGGCTCATGAAACATCAAGGAAGAAGAGGCAGAAAGACTGTAAGAGCCAGAGGACCAGAAAATCTGCTGTGAGGTTNGTCTTTAAATCTTTGTTCAGAAACCCTTTAAGGGCCTCTGATACTGTCCCTAGATGAGGAAAATCAACCTCCTAGGTTTAGTCATAGTGGCTTAACCCTGTGCCTGCAGGGATTAACTGAATCTAATAAAGCATAGAGTAGATGTTCCCAGTGTCTGGTTTAATTCCTAAGACAGAATCTAGGAATTGTCTAACACTGGTGATATAGCTGTGTTTTCTGTATTATTTTCAACCTATATCCTTAGCACAAGATGTTAAGTTGGACTGAGTGCTTTACTGAATAGAAGTGGAATTACTGACTGAATTTCAATGACTTTGTTCATTCTTCATTAGTGTTTCTGATGTCTAGTTTTTCAAACTAGACAAGTGACTGATGATATTGATTTCCATAGGAATCATGTCATAATGGTGGCATTAAACATCTAAACCTAAGACCTGGGCTGGCTATTCCTGACCCTGGGCTTTTGCTGAATTCTTGAGTTCCTTACTTTTTCATCATGGTATATGAAGTTTTCTTAAGTAATAGGTCACTCATGTTAGAGGGAAAACAAATTGACTCCCTAGCCCATGTCTACAACAAGTAATGCACCTAGCCATCCTTTTACCCAATATGTATGATCCAGTCTAATGCAAGCCTCAATATTTTGTGTTGGCTTTGACATTTTATGTTAAAATAAATGTTCTATTAAACTATTATCCACAGAATTCTGAAACATCAAAAACAGAGAGATTGAGTTACAGCTTGAAGCAATATCAGTAGGCTATTTGCTAAGAGTCCTCGGTTAATTCAACCAAGACCAAATTTTTTTGTTGGCCAATCACGTTCAGAGTTCTCAACATGTCAGTGTCTCAAGACTGAACCCACACAGAGAATGAGATCTATGTTAACTAAACTCAGAAGGAATAAACAGAATTGAAACATTTTTTTAATTGACAGTAGCAATCATGATGGTCACAGTGGCCATTTTCCTTAAGGAGGCCCATCTTTCCTCTACAGGCTGAGCAAGTGGGATGCCCAAGTATGAGTAGACGGTGAGCATCAAATGAAAACTAAGAGAGAGATTTAATCTCTAGACATATTATTCTGTTTATGTGTGGTGGTTTGAATGAGATATTGCTGAGGCTGTGCTGGAGGAAGTATGCCACTTGGGGTTGTGTTCTGAGAGCTTAAGACTGAACCATACTTCCAGTTCAGCCCCTCTGTCTTGTGCTTACAGTTCAAGATGGGAGCTCCATTTCTGCGGTTCCTGCCGTCCGTCATGCCTGCCACTTGCTGCCCTGCTGTCCTTGCCATCGTAGAGCCTAACTCCCTGGGACTGTGAGCCAAAAGTCAACTCTTCTGTAAGTTTTCTTGGTCCTGGCGTGTTGTCTCAGCAACAGGAAAATAACTAATACAAGAGTCCAGATGAAGCTGACTTTTTCTTCGACTTTGCATCACAGGGACCACTTTCTCCTCTCCTCTCTCTCTTCCATTTCAATCTTCAACATTTAAACCTTGTCTTCTCAGTTTTTAATCCACTTCTTGTCAGATACTCTTGTTTACATGACACAACCACGGAATGCTTCCTAATTTCACACTTTATTTTAATAAGAGTGTGAAGGAAGTCATGAATACTTGAAAGTATTTTTAAATTTTTTATTACGATTATTAATGCATACTAATTAGACACATTAATGAGTTTCACTGTGATCTATCCATGCACGGAAAGTATTTAGGAGTGGTAAGACCATTTGTAAGATGGTCCCTCATTCAAATGTTCCTCCTTACTACTCCCCTTCCCCATGAAGACAAAGACAATATAATGCAAATACATTCAATTCTGTTGCAAAGTGAAACTGCAGATCTTGCAAGAGGTGTAAGGGTTCATAATGCCAATGAAGGTGAGGTCAGAAAAGCCACTGGCAAATGAGGACTGCAGAGTTAAACTCGAAATGAAGGTAAAATCAACAGGCAAGGTGACTATATTGTTGTATCAGAAAAGAATACTTCAAATATGAAAGGACTGAGATCTTCCGAGATATGTATGAAGTCTCGCATTTGTACAAAATGACTCTTACTGTGCTCCAGGCCTTTGGTTCAAAGCTCGCTTGCCCATGTTTCTGGCACAGTAGCAACTAACAAAATGACTCTTTCTTTGATTATGCTGTAAAAGCCTAATATTAGACAAAGTGACTTAGGAGTTGAGTAGTTCCTCCCTCCTACNGTAAGGTTTTATGGCTTATATACTGATAGCAAAAGATGATTTAGAAGAGAAAGTATGTTGGATTTATTGAATCAAGCCAAGTTAGGTGTGAGATGAGGCTCCTGAGAAGGGACGGCCTGAGGAAAACTGCATTTTTGTGCTTAGGTTTGAAGAATGTGCAGTCGTCTGGAAGCCTGATTGGACAAAGGACATATGACATACAGTGATAAACTGAGGAAATACACAAGGCCTGCTGCTCAAACACTTCTGCCGGTGTGGAGCAGGATACTTGCAACATGAGTATCTTACGGGAGACAGTGGGAAGTCACAGGGTGACATTCTTACTTGATATGTGGGTCATTTTGGAGGAAAAGAATCCAATTTTTTGCCACAACTACAGGGGAATAAGAAGCTAGGGTAACCCAGAAGAGTCTTGCTTCATTTTCACTTCAAACTACTCAGCACAGCACAGTGTCATTCCTTGAGAAAGTGTGTTCAAATCCCAGACAAATGCTTCAGATTTCACAGGCAAAATCAAGTGAATAAAACTGTGATGTGTTATTAATTCATTCCATAATTAGCACAAAGCTGTACAAAACCACATTTTTTTTCGTTTGGCTCAATACCACATAGAATAGGTGTCTTAAGATTGAGATTTTAAAAAATTTTTAAATTTCTTTTTTGAGAATTTCACACATAAGTACCATGTGTTTTGATTAAATACATCCCCCTTTCTCCCTCCTACAGCTTCTCTCCTATCTCCCCTACCGTCATTTCTTCCTCATTTCATCTTGGTTTTAAAGCCTACCGAGTCCACTTACCGCTACCTGCATTTTAGTCTTAAATAAAATTCCAAACAAACCTTTAATTTAAAAAAAAATATTGCTCTTAAATTCAGACTCTGTTTTAAGTAGATTTCCCTTGAGGAAGCTCCACCTGTCCTAAGCACAGCAGGATAAGGCATTCATGTATTAATGAAGCTGAACTTATCTGGTGGCAATGCACACCTTAGTGGCGTCTGTGAGTGAAGTGTCTGTCATGTCACTACTTCCATGTCATCGTGGTCCAATGCTTATGAACAGCTTAAGGGAGGAAAAGCATATTTGGGCGTATAGTGTTGGAGAGTTGAAGTCCATCACAGCAGGGAAGGCATGAGGAGGGCTCTGTTTGTGGCAGCAGGATCATGAAGAGAGTGGTCACATCTAGTGGACCATGAAGCAAAGAGAGAAGGACCAGACCCAGGCAGGTACATCTTTAAAGACCCCACCACTTGCTACCTATTTTGGTCAGGCTTCAACTTCTAAAGGCTCCACAACCTCCAAAACAGTACCAGCTGGGGAATCAAAAATTCCAAACACAAGCCTGTGGGGGACATTCAGGTTCAAACTGTGTCTTACCTACATATTCAATTAATATGTTTTTATGATTTATTTTATGTATATGAGTGTTTTGCCTGCATGTATATATGTACACCACTTGTGTGTCTGGTGCCTGCAGATGTCAGAAGAGGGCATCAGATTTCCTGGAAATGGAGTTACAGATGGTTTTGAGTCACCATGTTGGTGCTGGGAATCAAACCTGAGTCCTCTACAAGAGCAGCAAGCACTCTTAACCACTGAGCCATCTCTCCAGCTTTCTCCAGCCTCATATATGAAATTTTTATTACTTACTAAAATATTCTCATTTCTGAACTCATGGGTTAATATTATTTACTCTTGGGTATTCTCAGTAGTATCACTTCCAAAGTATTTCATTTATTTGTTTATTTAAGGCAGAGTCTCACTGTATAGCCCCGGCTAGCCAGAACACACAGAGATTTGGCTACCTCTACCTCCCAAATGTTGAAATCAAAGCTATACACCACCACCACACCTGGACATTATTACTGAACATACTATCATCAGTGTTCCCCAAGACAATGTTTACATAGGAGACAGATTTTGGAGTCAACTTGGAGGGACATCTATATCTGAATTTGCTCCTGGCACTTAACAGACATGGAACAATGAGCAAAATACACACATTCTCTGAACTTCAGTGTCTTCAAACAGATCAACACACCACAGCAGTAAAGACCTGACGTAAACTCCTGTCAGATGTCAGATACCGAAAAGGCATTCAGTATGTGAGTCATAAAAGTGTAGGTTATTTTTGTTCCCTTGTGATCTTAATTTGTTGATTATTTTGCATATTGGGATACTTAGCATGTTTTTGCAATTCGAAACTAGGATTTCTAGGCTATTAAAAAAAATATCTAACAAAATCCCAATACACAAGAAAGCCCATTGTGAGTTGTCTGCCATCAGAGTCCAAGAGACTCCCAAAACAATGTAAGTTATTTCTGTTGACCTTGGTTGCCTNGAGAGGTTGATGGTAGGCCCCTACTACCTACACTTCAGAGGTTGGACCCAGAGGACTCCAGCTAGAGCACCAGAAGGCACTATGCAAGTGTCCAAGAGAGGGAAGAAACCCTACCTAGCTGGGATAGCTATAAACCACAACAACCACCACCATGGTGTGGTAACCCTAGTGGCACTCATCTTGGTGGCAACCAACAGCTCTCTAATTGGACTTAAGGCCCCTCAACAGGAGGGAACTCATGCCTGGTACTGGAAACCTAGCCAACTACCCAGGGTTAGTGAGGTCATGGGTCTTATAAGAGAACCTCCGATAGCTACTTTATTAGGCCAACTTATCCTTACACCCACAGGTGAGTATAGCTCTCATTCTTCATCAAAGGAATGTCTCTTGTAATAGATAGATACCAAAACAGAAAACCACAAGTTGTCAAAATTCAGAGAACAAGGAATCTCGAGATGCCCGGCCTCAACTGCTATATCTACAACAAAACTCCTGCACCTAAGGCTCATGAAACATCAAGGAAGAAGAGGCAGAAAGACTGTAAGAGCCAGAGGACCAGAAAATCTGCTGTGAGGTTNTGTCTCCTAGAAATGACAGGGAGCATCGCCCATGAAACCTCAAGACTTGCACAAGCACAATACCAAAAGACATGCCAACAGGGAAGGGGAAAAAAATCTCACAGGGTCCCACCCCTAGACAAAGAATGCAGGCAACGAAAGAATGCAGAGAGCAAGAGAAATTTCTCCAGGAATGAGTTTCCTGTTAGTTAGCCAATACCAACTGGTCAGCCCTAAAATCATATACATACAAGCAACACTAAATGGATTGAGCAGGTTATATTTATATATTTACACATCTATATGTATGTATTACACATACACATATACATACATATATAAATGTTAACAATAACAAAGAAAAAAGAGGCCGTGGATTTGAGAGGGAGGGGGAGGGGGACATGGGGAGGAATTGTAGGGAGGAAAGGGAAGTAAATTTAATTAAAAATAAAATAAATTAATCTAAATATGATGAATGTTGAAAGCATCCCTTTTGGAGTACTTTATCGCATACATCTCTTAGAATGAATTCTTGAATGTCCTATAATATTTTGAAAAAGAACTCAAAATGCTATTTGTAAGATTTACTTTGTACAACTTCATTGAACATGTTTTTGTAGGTTGGGTGCCTGAAAGTTCCATGGAGAAAGCATCAGTGGCAATCCTCCAACCCGCTAGAGCAATTTTTATAAACACATCTTAACCTAAAACCAAGAAAACCAATGTTTTGCCAAGCAGAGCTTCATGCAGAAGTCTTATAAGTCAGGCGCTCATGGACTTGAAGCTCTGCCAGGTCACTTCCTGCCTATCTGACCATGGTCAATTTATATAATAAGCCTGGAGATCTTCATCTATTAAGTTAGAATGACGAGAATCCCTACGTTGGGGTTGTCCTGAGGGTTAAAGGAGATATTATGCACATAGAGCATAATGTGTGATAACTATTTACAAAATCTGCAAACTCAAAAGTTAAGATATATTTTGTTCAAAAACGGTAACAAGCTGGGTGTGGTGGAGCACATCTTTAATCTCATCACTCAGGAGGTAGAGTCAGTAGATCTCTTGAGTTTGAGGCCAGCCTGGTCTACAGAGTGAGTTTCCCGAGAGCCAAAGCTACAAAAAAAAACCACTGTCTCAAAAAAACCAAACCAAACCAACAAAATCGGTAATAGTAAAAATACAAAAATTAAATTCTCTTGAGTCTTAAACAGCAAATTGTGTGATCTTGCCTTGAGGTCTGCCTTCTGTATCCAAGTTCTTTTTCTTCTCTTATTACTCATGAATACATCTTCTGCACTAGAATCCCTCAATGGATTTCTGCCCAAGCCATACAACCAGATAGTGTTGGAGGAAGAGAGTGTGAGATCTCCTATCAAATTAATGCAAGGGCTTGCTACCTTGCTTTCTTTTTCAAGACCCTGGTCTGTTCCCTATGGAGTCTATTAGTTCAGATATTATATAATTTCCTTGCTTAAAGTCTGGAGACAGTGACAGCTAACATTTAGTACCTCTAATGGTGANATACTATGCTAGGTGAATTGCAAACAGTATTTTGTCTTTTCTGACAAATCAAGGCAGAGATTTGCATTCTTGTTCCTGTGATGGGTAGGCAGAAGAAGCCTGACTGCCATTTGCTCAGGTCATGCAGCCAATCAGCGTTCTTGCAAGCAAGACATAATTATACAATTAATTTTGTTACTTTGACCAATAGAATCTCAGGCACTGAAGGGTAAATAAACCAGCTTTTTTTCTTAGTAATTTGTTTAATTTTCTCTGGAGAATGGGGAACTTTTGTTTTACAGAACAAAGTCAATATTGTTATTAACAGACGGGAAAGGTATGGAATCGGTGAAATTGTGTTCTTCCATTGAAGATATAAGGAAGTTCCTTGTCTCTAAGTACCGGATTCTGCAGTCATTCCGAAAGTAGTCCAGCTTTCGGTGTATTTTGGAGAAGCTTGTACAACACTAGCCATTTAAGGTCAAGCAATTGGGCAACTCTTAACCACGTGCACTGCGCAGGTTTCCATCTCTGAGTTTGCAGAATCTCGACATCTCTAGAGCCCTGCACCATCCCAGCTCTATCTGCACGACCCCAGGAAGCTACTGGATAAACCTCGTGTAAGGATCCGCTAGCTAGCTGCCCGCTCCAATCTGCACCCTAACTCTACCCAGGCTCCCTCTATTCTCTTTCACACACACTCAAGGATGCTGGGCACCAGTTCCCGAGCTAGGTCTCTGGTTCGGGTCAGAGGAACCGGAGGGCGGTAGGCGATCGGCTGCGCGCACGGAGACGCGCGGGCAGGGGCGGGGACAGCGTGCGGCGTCGGGGGCGGGCGCAGGCCGCGTCTCTGAGCAGCTTGCCTTTGTTCTCTGCCATTGTGAGGCACTTCCTCCTCTGGCTCTACATTTCTGCACCCTATGGGGAATTCGGAAGGGGCTTTTGGGGTTTACTTTTTTGGGTACGTGACGCTGTCCTGAGTTTGGCCTCTCCTTCGCTGCCCTCCTTCCCCATACTTGGCGGGGAGGCCGAGTGCAAAGAGCCACTTGTCCCCGACGGCTGCGCCGCCGCTCAACCGGCTACTCCCGCAGGAGGCATCTCAACCCAGCACCGGGGATCGTTATCTCCCGATCGGCCACCGCGGCGACCCGTTCCCTCGGATCTGCACGGGGTCCGGGCACCGGCGGCTGGAGAGAGCCCCGCAGCGAGGGTCGGAGGCCAGCGCGCAGCCCGAGTCCGGTCGCCCCNGCGTCCCGGGAGCCAGCGCTAGTGTCGCAGCGGCCCTCCCCGGCGCTCTCAAGCTCCCCGGCCGCCCGGCGGCCGCCTCAGCCCCCTTATATAGCCCTCTAAAAATAGCTTGCCTCGCACCGCCTTGTAAGGCAGCAGGGAGATCCTCAGCGCTCCAATCGGAGGCCGCCGTCGGGGCCAGGCTCCGCCTCAGGGCCCTTTCCGACTGCTGCATTGGTCCTCAGTGACTTCATGAGCCCCCTGTTTACCTTACATGGTCACACGCGGCCTAATGGACGCCCTCCTCCGAGATCCCACGGCTGCGCGCAGAGCCGGGTGGAGGGAGGGAGTTTGGGGAGGGG